>JANJGN010002881.1:0-56840 GCA_026770705.1 Isurus oxyrinchus
CACACCCTTTTCTACCAGTCCCGCTGGCCTTTGTCCCGGTTTCTCACACCCTTTTATTCCGCTCTCACTGGCATCCTCTCTCCGATCTCGCCCTCTGTTTCTCACACCCTTTTATACCGCTCTCACTGGCATTGCTCTATGTTTCTCACACCCTTTTGTACCGCTCTCACTGGCCTTGCTCTCTGTTTCTCACACACTTTTATCCCGCTCTCGCTGGTCTTGGTCTGTTTCTCACACCCTTTTGTACCGCTCTCACTGGCCTTGGTATCTGTTTCTCACACCCTTTTATACCGTTCTCACTGGCCTTGGTCTCTGTTTCTCACACCCTTTTCTCCCGCTCTCACTGGCCTTGGTCTTTGTTTCTCACATCCTTTTATACTGCTCTCACTGGCCTTGGTCTCTGTTTCTCACACCCTTTTATACCGCTCTCACTGGCCTTGGTCCCTGTTTCTCACACCCTTTTATACCGCTCTCATTGTCCTTGGTCCCTGTTTCTCACACACTTTTCTACCACTCCCGCTGGCTTTGGTCCCTGTTTCTCACACCCTTTTATACCGTTCTCACTGGCCTTGGTCTCTGTTTCTCACACCCTTTTATACCGATCTCGCTGGCCTTGGTCTCTGTTTCTCACACCCTTTTATACCGCTCTCACTGGCCTTGGTCCCTGTTTCTCACACCCTTTTATACCGCTCTCATTGTCCTTGGTCCCTGTTTCTCACACACTTTTCTACCACTCCCGCTGGCTTTGGTCCCTGTTTCTCACACCCTTTTATACTGTTCTCACTGGCCTTGGTCTCTGTTTCTCACACCCTTTTATACCGATCTCGCTGGCCTTGGTCTCTGTTTCTCACACCCTTTTATACCGCTCTCACTGGCCTTGGTCCCGGTTTCACACACCCTTTTATACCGCTCTCACTGGCCTTGGTCTCTGTTTCTCACACCCTTTTATACCTCTCTCGCTGGTATTGGTCCCTGTTTCTCACATCCTTTTATACCGCTCTCACTGGCATTGCTCTCTGTTTCTCACACCCTTTTATACCGCTCTCACTGGCCTCTCCTCTCCGGTCTCGGTCTCTGTTTCTCACACCCTTTTATACCGCTCTCACTGGCCTCTCCTCTCCGGTCTCAGTCTCTGTTTCTCACTCCCTTTTATACCGCTCTCGCTGGCCTCTCCTCTCCGGTCTCAGTCTCTGTTTCTCACTCCCTTTTGTACCGCTCTCGCTGGTCTCTCCTCTCCGGACTCGGCCTCTGTTTATCGACCCTTTTATACCGCTCTCACTGGCCTTGGTCTCTGTTTCTCACACCCTTTTATACCGCTCTCACTGGCCTTGGTCTCTGTTCCTCACACCCTTTTAGACCACTCTCGCTGGTCTCGGTCCCTGTTTCTCACAAACTTTTATACCGCTTTCACTGGCCTTGGTCCCTGTTTCTCACACCCTTTTATACCGATCTCGCTGGCCTTGGTCGCTGTTTCTCACACCCTTTTATACCACTCTCACTGGCCTTGGTCTCTGTTTCTCACACCCTTTTATACCGATCTCGCTGGCCTTGGTCCCTGTTTCTCACACCCTTTTATACCGATCTCGCTGGTCTTGGTCCCTGTTTCTCACACCCTTTTATACTGATCTCGCTGGCCTTGGTCCCTGTTTCTCACACCCTTTTATACCGCTCTCACTGGCCTTGGTCTCTGTTTCTCACACCCTTTTATACCGCTTTCACTGGCTTTGGTCTGTTTCTCACACCCTTTTATACCACTCTCACTGGCCTTGGTCTCTGTTTCTCACACACTTTTATACCGCTCTCACTGCCCTTGGTCTGTTTCTCACACCCTTTTCTACCGCTCCCGCTGGCCTTGGTCCCTGTTTCTCACACACTTTTATACCACTCTCACTGTCCTTGGTCCCTGTTTCTCACACCCTTTTATACCACTCTCACTGGCCTTGGTCCCGGTTTCACACACCCTTTTATACCGCTCTCACTGGCCTTGGTCTCTGTTTCTCACACCCTTTTAGACCACTCTCGCTGGTCTCGGTCCCTGTTTCTCACACACTTTTATTCCACTCTCGATGGCCTCTCCCCTGCGGTCTCGGTCTCTATTTCTCACACCTTTTTATACCGCCCTCATTGTCCTTGGTCTCTGTTTCTCACACCCTTTTCTACCAGTCCCGCTGGCCTTTGTCCCGGTTTCTCACACCCTTTTATTCCGCTCTCACTGGCCTCCTCTCTCCGATCTCGCCCTCTGTTTCTCACACCCTTTTATACCGCTCTCACTGGCCTTGGTGCCTGTTTCTCACACCCTTTTATACCACTCTCACTGGCCTTGGTCTCTGTTTCTCAAACCCTTTATTCCGCTCTCACTGGCCATGGTCTCTGTTTCTCACACCCTTTTATACCGCTCTCACTGGCATTGCTCTATGTTTCTCACACCCTTTTATACCGCTCTCACTGGCCTTGCTCTCTGTTTCTCACACACTTGTATACCGCTCTCGCTGGTCTTGGTCTGTTTCTCACACCCTTTTGTACCGCTCTCACTGGCCTTGCTCTCTGTTTCTCACACACTTTTATCCCGCTCTCGCTGGTCTTGGTCTGTTTCTCACGCCCTTTTGTACCGCTCTCACTGGCCTTGGTATCTGTTTCTCACACCCTTTTATACCGTTCTCACTGGCCTTGGTCTCTGTTTCTCACACCCTTTTCTCCCCGCTCTCACTGGCCTTGGTCTTTGTTTCTCACATCCTTTTATTACTGTTCTCACTGGCCTTGGTCTCTGTTTCTCACACCCTTTTATACCGCTCTCACTGGCCTTGGGTCCCTGTTTCTCACACCCTTTTACCGCTCTCATTGTCCTTGGTCCCTGTTTCTCACACACTTTTCTACCACTCCCGCTGGCCTCGGTCCCTGTTTCTCACACCCTTTTATACCGTTCTCACTGGCCTTGGTCTCTGTTTCTCACACCCTTTTATACCGATCTCGCTGGCCTTGGTCTCTGTTTCTCACACCCTTTTATACCGCTCTCACTGGCCTTGGTCCCTGTTTCTCACACCCTTTTATACCGCTCTCATTGTCCTTGGTCCCTGTTTCTCACACACTTTTCTACCACTCCCGCTGGCTTTGGTCCCTGTTTCTCACACCCTTTTATACTGTTCTCACTGGCCTTGGTCTCTGTTTCTCACACCCTTTTATACCGATCTCGCTGGCCTTGGTCTCTGTTTCTCACACCCTTTTTATACCGCTCTCACTGGCCTTGGTCCCGGTTTCACACACCCTTTTATACCGCTCTCACTGGCCTTGGTCTCTGTTTCTCACACCCTTTTATACCGCTCTCGCTGGTATTGGTCCCTGTTTCTCACACCCTTTTTATACCGCTCTCACTGGCATTGCTCTCTGTTTTCTCACACCATTTTATACCGCTCTCACTGGCCTCTCCTCTCCGGTCTCGGTCTCTGTTTCTCACACCCTTTTATACGCTCTCACTGGCCTCTCCTCTCCGGTCTCAGTCTCTGTTTCTCACTCCCTTTTATACCGCTCTCGCTGGCCTCTCCTCTCCGGTCTCAGTCTCTGTTTCTCACTCCCTTTTGTACCGCTCTCGCTGGTCCTCTCTCTCCGGACTCGGCCCTCTGTTTATCGACCCTTTTATACCGCTCTCACTGGCCTTGGTCTCTGTTTCTCACACCCTTTTATACCGCTCTCACTGGCCTTGGTCTCTGTTCCTCACACCCTTTGAGACCACTCTCGCTGGTCTCGGTCCCTGTTTCTCACAAACTTTTATACCGCTTTCACTGGCCTTGGTCCTGTTTCTCACACCCTTTTATACCGATCTCGCTGGCCCTTGGTCGCTGTTTCTCACACCCTTTTATACCACTCTCACTGGCCTTGGTCTCTGTTTCTCACACCCTTTTATACCGATCTCGCTGGCCTTGGTCCTGTTTCTCACACCCTTTTATACCGATCTCGCTGGTCTTGGTCCCTGTTTCTCACACCCTTTTATACTGATCTCGCTGGCCTTGGTCCCTGTTTCTCACACCTTTTATACGCTCTCACTGGCCTTGGTCTCTGTTTCTCACACCCTTTTATACCACTTTCACTGGCTTGGTCTGTTTCTCACACCCTTTTATACCACTCTCACTGGCCTTGGTCTCTGTTTCTCACACACTTTTATACCGCTCTCACTGCCCTTGGTCTGTTTCTCACACCCCTTTCTACCGCTCCCGCTGGCCTTGGTCCCTGTTTCTCACACCCTTTTATACCACTCTCACTGGCCTTGTCTCTGTTTCTCACACCCTTTTATACCGATCTCGCTGGCCTTGGTCCCTGTTTCTCACACCCTTTTATACCGATCTCGCTGGTCTTGGTCCCTGTTTCTCACACCCTTTTATACTGATCTCGCTGGCCTTGGTCCCTGTTTCTCACACCCTTTTATACCGCTCTCACTGGCCTTGTCTCTGTTTCTCACACCCTTTTATACCACTTTCACTGGCCTTGGTCTGTTTCTCACACCCTTTTATACCACTCTCACTGGCCTTGGTCTCTGTTTCTCACACACTTTTATACCGCTCTCACTGCCCTTGGTCTGTTTCTCACACCCCTTTCTACCGCTCCCGCTGGCCTTGGTCCCTGTTTCTCACACCCTTTTATACCACTCTCACTGGCCTTGGTCCCGGTTTCACACACCCTTTTATACCGCTCTCACTGGCCTTGGTCTCTGTTTCTCACACCCTTTTAGACCACTCTCGCTGGTCTCGGTCCCTGTTTCTCACACACTCTTTATTCCACTCTCGATGGCCTCTCCCCTCCGGTCTCGGTCTCTATTTCTCACACCTTTTTATACCGCCCTCATTGTCCTTGGTCTCTGTTTCTCACACCCTTTTCTACCAGTCCCGTGGCCTTTGTCCCGGTTTCTCACACCCTTTTATTCCGCTCTCACTGGCCTCCTCTCTCCGATCTCGCCCTCTGTTTCTCACACCCTTTTATACCGCTCTCACTGGCCTTGGTGCCTGTTTTCTCACACCCTTTTATACCACTCTCACTGGCCTTGGTCTCTGTTTCTCAAACCCTTTATTCCGCTCTCACTGGCCATGGTCTCTGTTTCTCACACCCTTTTTATACCCGCTCTCACTGGCATTGCTCTATGTTTCTCACACCCTTTTATACCGCTCTCACTGGCCTTGCTCTCTGTTTCTCACACACTTGTATACCGCTCTCGCTGGTCTTGGTCTGTTTCTCACACCCTTTTGTACCGCTCTCACTGGCCTTGCTCTCTGTTTCTCACACACTTTTATCCGCCTCTCGCTGGTCTTGGTCTGTTTCTCACACCCTTTTGTACCGCTCTCACTGGCCTTGGTATCTGTTTCTCACACCCTTTTATACCGTTCTCACTGGCCTTGGTCTCTGTTTCTCACACCCTTTTCTCCCGCTCTCACTGGCCTTGGTCTTTGTTTCTCACATCCTTTTATACTGCTCTCACTGGCCTTGGTCTCTGTTTCTCACACCCTTTTATACCGCTCTCACTGGCCTTGGTCCCTGTTTCTCACACCCTTTTATACCGCTCTCATTGTCCTTGGTCCCTGTTTCTCACACACTTTTCGACCACTCCCGCTGGCTTTGGGTCCTGTTTCTCACACCCTTTTATACCGTTCTCACTGGCCTTGGTCTCTCTTTCTCACACCCTTTTATACCGATCTCGCTGGCCTTGGTCTCTGTTTCTCACACCCTTTTATACCGCTCTCACTGGCCTTGGTCCCTGTTTCTCACACCCTTTTATACCGCTCTCATTGTCCTCGGTCCCCTCTTGCTCACACACTTTTCTACCACTCCCGCTGGCTTTGGTCCCTGTTTCTCACACCCTTTTATACTGTTCTCACTGGCCCTTGGTCTCTGTTTCTCACACCCTTTTATACCGATCTCGCTGGCCTTGGTCTCTGTTTCTCACACCCTTTTATACCGCTCTCACTGGCCGTTGGTCCGGTTTCACACACCCTTTTATACCGCTCTCACTGGCCTTGGTCTCTGTTTCTCACACCCTTTTATACCGCTCTCGCTGGTATTGGTCCCTGTTTCTCACACCCTTTTATACCGCTCTCACTGCATTGCTCTCTGTTTCTCACACCCTTTTATACCGCTCTCACTGGCCTCTCTCTCCGGTCTCGGTCTCTGTTTCTCACACCTTTTATACCGATCTCGCTGGTCTTGGTCCCTGTTTCTCACACCCTTTTATACTGATCTCGCTGGCCTTGGTCCCTGTTTCTCACACCCTTTTTATACCGCTCTCACTGGCCTTGGTCTCTGTTTCTCACACCCTTTTATACCGCTTTCACTGGCTTTGGTCTGTTTCTCACACCCTTTTATACCACTCTCACTGGCCTTGGTCTCTGTTTCTCACACACTTTTATACCGCTCTCACTGCCCTTGGTCTGTTTCTCACACCCTTTTCTACCGCTCCCGCTGGCCTTGGTCCTGTTTCTCACACACTTTTATACCACTCTCACTGTCCTTGGTCCCTGTTTCTCACACCCTTTTATACCACTCTCACTGGCCTTGGTCCCGGTTTCACACACCCTTTTATACCGCTCTCACTGGCCTTGGTCTCTGTTTCTCACACCCTTTTAGACCACTCTCGCTGGTCTCGGTCCTGTTTCTCACACACTTTTATTCCACTCTCGATGGCCTCTCCCCTGCGGTCTCGGTCTCTATTTCTCACACCTTTTTATACCGCCCTCATTGTCCTTGGTCTCTGTTTCTCACACCCTTTTCTACCAGTCCCGCTGGCCTTTTGTCCCGGTTCTTCACACCCTTTTATTCCGCTCTCACTGGCATCCTCTCTCCGATCTCGCCCTCTGTTTCTCACACCCTTTTATACCGCTCTCACTGGCCTTGGTGCCTGTTTCTCACACCCTTTTATACCACTCTCACTGGCCTTGGTCTCTGTTTCTCAAACCCTTTATTCCGCTCTCACTGGCCATGGTCCTCTGTTTCTCACACCCTTTTATACCGCTCTCACTGGCATTGCTCTATGTTTCTCACACCCTTTTATACCGCTCTCACTGGCCTCTCCTCTCCGGTCTCGGTCTCTGTTTCTCACACCCTTTTATACCGATCTCGCTGGTCTTGGTCCCTGTTTCTCACACCCTTTTATACTGATCTCGCTGGCCTTGGTCCCTGTTTCTCACACCCTTTTATACCGCTCTCACTGGCCTTGGTCTCTGTTTCTCACACCCTTTTATACCGCTTTCACTGGCTTTTGGTCTGTTTCTCACACCCTTTTATACCACTCTCACTGGCCCTTGGTCTCTGTTTCTAACACACTTTTATACCGCTCTCACTGCCCTTGGTCTGTTTCTCACACCCTTTTCTACCGCTCCGCTGGCCTTGGTCCCTGTTTCTCACACTTTTATACCACTCTCACTGTCCTTGGTCCTGTTTCTCACACCCTTTTATACCACTCTCACTGGCCTTGGTCCCGGTTTCACACACCCTTTAATACCGCTCTCACTGGCCTTGGGTCTCTGTTTCTCACACCCTTTTAGACCACTCTCGCTGGTCTCGGTCCCTGTTTCTCACACACTTTTATTCCACTCTCGATGGCCTCTCCCCTGCGGTCTCGGTCTCTATTTCTCACACCTTTTGTATACCGCCCTCATTGTCCTTGGTCTCTGTTTCTCACACCCTTTTCTACCAGTCCCGCTGGCCTTTGTCCCGGTTTCTCACACCCTTTTATTCCGCTCTCACTGGCATCCTCTCTCCGATCTCGCCCTCTGTTTCTCACACCCTTTTATACCGCTCTCACTGGCCTTGGTGCCTGTTTCTCACACCCTTTTATACCACTCTCACTGGCCTTGGTCTCTGTTTCTCAAACCCTTTATTCCGCTCTCACTGGCCATGGTCTCTGTTTCTCACACCCTTTTATACCGCTCTCACTGGCATTGCTCTATGTTTCTCACACCCTTTTATACCGCTCTCACTGGCCTTGCTCTCTGTTTCTCACACACTTGTATACCGCTCTCGCTGGTCTTGGTCTGTTTCTCACACCCTTTTGTACCGCTCTCACTGGCCTTGCTCTCTGTTTCTCACACACTTTTATCCCGCTCTCGCTGGTCTTGGTCTGTTTCTCACGCCTTTTGTACCGCTCTCACTGGCCTTGGTATCTGTTTCTCACACCCTTTTATACCGTTCTCACT
The DNA here is from genome assembly GCA_026770705.1 of Isurus oxyrinchus. Classification (NCBI taxonomy): domain Eukaryota; kingdom Metazoa; phylum Chordata; class Chondrichthyes; order Lamniformes; family Lamnidae; genus Isurus; species Isurus oxyrinchus. The sequence goes on from JANJGN010002881.1 coordinate 8,172, forward strand.
GGCCTTGGTCTCTGTTTCTCACACCCTTTTCTCCCGCTCTCACTGGCCTTGGTCTTTGTTTCTACATCCTTTTATACTGTTCTCACTGCGCTTGGTCTCTGTTTCTCACACCCTTTTATACCGCTCTCACTGCGCTTGGTCCCTGTTTCTCACACCCTTTTATACCGCTCTCATTGTCCTTGGTCCCTGTTTCTCACACACTTTTCTACCACTCCCGCTGGCCTCGGTCCCTGTTTCTCACACCCTTTTATACCGTTCTCACTGGCCTTGGTCTCTGTTTCTCACACCCTTTTTATACCGATCTCGCTGGCCTTGGTCTTCTGTTTCTCACACCCTTTTATACCGCTCTCACTGGCCTTGGTCCCTGTTTCTCACACCCTTTTATACGCTCTCATTGTCCTTGGTCCCTGTTTCTCACACACTTTTCTACCACTCCCGCTGGCTTTGGTCCCTGTTTCTCACACCCTTTTATACTGTTCTCACTGCGCTTGGTCTCTGTTTCTCACACCCTTTTATACCGATCTCGCTGGCTTGGTCTCTGTTTCTCACACCCTTTTATACCGCTCTCACTGGCCTTGGTCCGGTTTCACACACCCTTTTATACCGCTCTCACTGGCCTTGGTCTCTGTTTCTCACACCCTTTTATACCGCTCTCGCTGGTATTGGTCCCTGTTTCTCACACCCTTTTATACCGCTCTCACTGGCATTGCTCTCTGTTTCTCACACCCTTTTATACCGCTCTCACTGGCCTCTCCTCTCGGTCTCGGTCTCTGTTTCTCACACCCTTTTATACCGCTCTCACTGGCCTCTCCTCTCCGGTCTCAGTCTCTGTTTCTCACTCCCTTTTATACCGCTCTCGCTGGCCTCTCCTCTCCGGTCTCAGTCTCTGTTTCTCACTCCCTTTTGTACCGCTCTCGCTGGTCTCTCCTCTCCGGACTCGGCCTCTGTTTATCGACCCTTTTATACCGCTCTCACTGGCCTTGGTCTCTGTTTCTCACACCCTTTTATACCGCTCTCACTGGCCTTGGTCTCTGTTCCTCACACCCTTTGAGACCACTCTCGCTGGTCTCGGTCCCTGTTTCTCACAAACTTTTATACCGCTTTCACTGGCCTTGGTCCCTGTTTCTCACACCCTTTTATACCGATCTCGCTGGCCTTGGTCGCTGTTTCTCACACCTTTTATACCACTCTCACTGGCCTTGGTCTCTGTTTCTCACACCCTTTTATACCGATCTCGCTGGCCTTGGTCCCTGTTTCTCACACCCTTTTATACCGATCTCGCTGGTCTTGGTCCCTGTTTCTCACACCCTTTTATACTGATCTCGCTGGCCTTGGTCCCTGTTTCTCACACCCTTTTATACCGCTCTCACTGGCCTTGGTCTCTGTTTCTCACACCCTTTTATACCACTTTCACTGGGCCTTGGTCTGTTTCTCACACCCTTTTATACCACTCTCACTGGCCTTGGTCTCTGTTTCTCACACACTTTTATACCGCTCTCACTGCCCTTGGTCTGTTTCTCACACCCCTTTCTACCGCTCCCGCTGGCCTTGGTCCCTGTTCTCACACCCTTTTATACCACTCTCACTGGGCCTTGGTCTCTGTTTCTCACACCCTTTTATACCGATCTCGCTGGCCTTGGTCCCTGTTTCTCACACCCTTTTATACCGATCTCGCTGGTCTTGGTCCTGTTTCTCACACCCTTTTATACTGATCTCGCCTGGCCTTGGTCCCTGTTTCTCACACCCTTTTATACCGCTCTCACTGCCTTGGTCTCTGTTTCTCACACCCTTTTATACCACTTTTCACTGGCCTTGGTCTGTTTCTCACACCCTTTTATACCAATCTCACTGGCCTTGGTCTCTGTTTCTCACACACTTTTATACCGCTCTCACTGCCCTTGGTCTGTTTCTCACACCCCTTTCTACCGCTCCCGCTGGCCTTGGTCCCTGTTTCTCACACCCTTTTTATACCACTCTCACTGGCCTTGGTCCCGGTTTCACACACCCTTTTATACCGCTCTCACTGGCCTTGGTCTCTGTTTCTCACACCTTTTAGACCACTCTCGCTGGTCTCGGTCCCTGTTTCTCACACACTTTTATTCCACTCTCGATGGCCTCTCCCCTCCGGTCTCGGTCTCTATTTCTCACACCTTTTTATACGCCCTCATTGCCCTTGGGTCTCTGTTTCTCACACCCTTTTCCTACCAGTCCGCCTTGCCTTTGTCCCGGTTTCTCACACCTTTTATTCCGCTCTCACTGGCCTCCTCTCTCCGATCTCGCCCTCTGTTTCTCACACCCTTTTATACCGCTCTCACTGGCCTTGGTGCCTGTTTCTCACACCCTTTTATACCACTCTCACTGGCCTTGGTCTCTGTTTCTCAAACCCTTTATCCGCTCTCACTGGCCATGGTCTCTGTTTCTCACACCCTTTTATACCGCTCTCACTGGCATTGCTCTATGTTTCTCACACCCTTTTATACCGCTCTCACTGGCCTTGCTCTCTGTTTCTCACACACTTGTATACCGCTCTCGCTGGTCTTGGTCCTGTTTCTCACACCCTTTTGTACCGCTCTCACTGCCTTGCTCTCTGTTTCTCACACACTTTTATCCCGCTCTCGCTGGTCTTGGTCTGTTTCTCACACCCTTTTGTACCGCTCTCACTGGCCTTGGTATCTGTTTCTACACCCTTTGTATACCGTTCTCACTGGCCTTGGTCTCTGTTTCTCACACCCTTTTCTCCCGCTCTCACTGGCCTTGGTCTTTGTTTCTCACATCCTTTTATACTGCTCTCACTGGCCTTGGTCTCTGTTTCTCACACCCTTTTATACCGCTCTCACTGGCCTTGGTCCCTGTTTCTCACACCCTTTTATACGCCTCTCATTGTCCTTGGTCCCTGTTTCTCACACACTTTTCTACCACTCCCGCTGGCTTTGGTCCCTGTTTCTCAAACCCTTTTATACCGTTCTCACTGGCCTTGCGTCTCTTTTCTCACACCCTTTTATACCGATCTCGCTGGCCTTGGTCTCTGTTTCTCACACCCTTTTATACCGCTCTCACTGGCCTTGGTCCCTGTTTCTCACACCCTTTTATACCGCTCTCATTGTCCTCGGTCCCTCTTGCTCACACACTTTTCTACCACTCCGCTGGCTTTGGTCCCTGTTTCTCACACCCTTTTATACTGTTCTCACTGGCCTTGGTCTCTGTTTCTCACACCCTTTTATACCGATCTCCTGGCTGGCCTTGGTCCTCTGTTTCTCACACCCTTTTATACCGCTCTCACTGGCCTTGGTCCCGGTTTCACACACCCTTTTATACCGCTCTCACTGGCCTTGGTCTCTGTTTCTCACACCCTTTTATACCGCTCTCGCTGGTATTGGTCCCTGTTTCTCACACCCTTTTATACCGCTCTCACTGGCATTGCTCTCTGTTTCTCACACCCTTTTATACCGCTCTCACTGGCCTCTCCTCTCCGGTCTCGGTCTCTGTTTCTCACACCCTTTTATACCGCTCTCACTGGCCTCTCCTCTCCGGTCTCAGTCTCTGTTTCTCACTCCCTTTTATACCGCTCTCGCTGGCCTCTCCTCTTGTTTCTCACTCCCTTTTGTACCGCTCTCGCTGGTCTCTCCTCTCCGGACTCGGCCTCTGTTTATCGACCCTTTTATACCGCTCTCACTGGCCTTGGTCTCTGTTTCTCACACCCTTTTATACCGCTCTCACTGGCCTTGGTCTCTGTTCCTCACACCCTTTTAGACCACTCTCGCTGGTCTCGGTCCCTGTTTCTCACAAACTTTTATACCGCTTTCACTGGCCTTGGTCCCTGTTTCTCACAACCCTTTTATACCGATCTCGCTGGCCTTGGTCGCTGTTTCTCACACCCTTTTATACCACTCTCACTGGCCTTGGTCTCTGTTTCTCACACCCTTTTATACCGATCTCGCTGGCCCTTGGTCCCTGTTTCTCACACCCCTTTTATACCGATCTCGCTGGCCTTGGTCCCTGTTTCTCACAACACCCTTTTATCCCGCTCTCACTGGGCCTTGGTCCCTGTTTCTCACACCCTTTTATACCGCTTTCACTGGCCTTGGTCTGTTTCTCACACCCTTTTATACCACTCTCACTGGCCTTGGTCTCTGTTTCTCACACACTTTTATACCGCTCTCACTGCCCTTGGTCTGTTTCTCACACCCTTTTCTACCGCTTCCCGCTGGCCTTGGTCCCTGTTTCTCACACACTTTTATACCGCTCTCACTGTCCTTGGTCCCTGTTTCTCACACCCTTTTATACCACTCTCACTGGCCTTGGTCCCGGTTTCACACACCCTTTTATACCGCTCTCACTGGCCTTGGTCTCTGTTTCTCACACCCTTTTAGGACCACTCTCGCTGGTCTCGGTCCCTGTTTCTCACACACTTTTATTCCACTCTCGATGGCCTCTCCCCTCCGGTCTCGGTCTCTATTTCTCACACCTTTTTATACCGCCCTCATTGTCCTTGGTCTCTGTTTCTCACACCCTTTTCTACCAGTCCCGCTGGCCTTTGTCCCGGTTTCTCACACCCTTTTATTCCGCTCTCACTGGCCCTCCTCTCTCCGATCTCGCCCTCTGTTTCTCACACCCTTTTATACCGCTCTCACTGGCCTTGGTGCCTGTTTCTCACACCCCTTTTATACCACTCTCACTGGCCTTGGTCTCTGTTTCTCAAACCCTTTATTCCACTCTCACTGGCCATGGTCTCTGTTTCTCACACCCTTTTATACCGCTCTCACTGGCATTGCTCTATGTTTCTCATACCCTTTTATACCGCTCTCACTGGCCTTGCTCTCTGTTTCTCACACACTTGTATACCGCTCTCGCTGGTCTTGGTCTGTTTCTCACACCCTTTTGTACCGCTCTCACTGGCCTTGGTATCTGTTTCTCACCACCCTTTTATACCGTTCTCACTGGCCTTGGTCTCTGTTTCTCACACCCTTTTATACCGCTCTCACTGGCCTTGGTCTCTGTTTTCTCACACCCTTTTATACTGCTCTCACTGGCCTTGGTCCCTGTTTCTCACACCCTTTTCTACCGCTCTCATTGTCCTTGGTCCCTGTTTCTCACACACTTTTCTACCACTCCCGCTGGCTTTGGTCCCTGTTTCTCACACCCTTTTACACCGTTCTCACTGGCCTTGGTCTCTGTTTCTCACACCCTTTTATACCGATCTCGCTGGCCTTGGTCTCTGTTTCTCACACCCTTTTATACCGCTCTCACTGGCCTCGGTCCCTGTTTCTCACACCCTTTTATACCGCTCTCATTGTCCTTGGTCCCTGTTTCTCACACACTTTTCTACCACTCCCGCTGGCTTTGGTCCCTGTTTCTCACACCCTTTTATACCTTTCTCACTGGCCTTGGTCTCTGTTTCTCACACCCTTTTATACCGATCTCGCTGGCCTTGGTCTCTGTTTCTCACACCCTTTTATACCGATCTCACTGGCCTTGGTCTCTGTTTCTCACACACTTTTATACCGCTCTCGCTGGCCTTGGCCTCTGTTTCTCACACCCTTTTATACCGCTCTCACTGGCTTTGGTCCCGGTTTCACACACCCTTTTATACCGCTCTCACTGGCCTTGGTCTCTGTTTCTCACACCCTTTCATACTGCTCTCACTGGCCTTGGTCTCTGTTTCTCACGCCCTTTTATACCGCTCTCACTGGCCTTGGTCTCTGTTTCCCAAACACTTTTATACCGCTCTCGCTGGCATTGGTCCATGTTTCTCACACCCTTTTATACCGCTCTCACTGGTATTGCTCTCTGTTTCTCACACCCTTTTCTACCGCTCTCACTGGCCTCTCCTCTCCGGTCTCGGTCTCTATTTCTCACACCCTTTTATACCGCCCTCATTGTCCTTGGTCTCTGTTTCTCACTCCCTTTTCTACCAGTCCCGCTGGCCTTTGTCCCGGTTTCTCACACCCTTTTATACCGCTCTCACTGGCCTCCTCTCTCCGATCTCGCCCTCTGTTTCTCACACCCTTTTATACCGCTCTCCCTGGCATTGCTCGATGTTTCTCACACCCTTTTATACCGCTCTCACTGGCCTTGCTCTCTGTTTCTCACACACTTTTATACCGCTCTCACTGTCCTTGGTCTCTGTTTCTCACACCCTTTTAGACCGCTTTCACTGGCCTTGTTCTGTTTCTCACACCCTTTTATACCACTCTCACTGGCCTTGGTCTCTGTTTCTCACACACTTTTATACCGCTCTCACTGCCCTTGGTCTGTTTCTCACACCCTTTTCTACCGCACCCGTTGGCCTTGGTCCCTGTTTCTCACACACTTTTATACCGCTCACACTGGCCTTGGTCTCTGTTTCTCACACCCTTTTATACCGCTCTCGCTGGCCTTGGTCCCTGTTTCTCACAGCCTTTTATACCCCTCTTGTTGGCCTTAGTCCCTGTTTCTCACACCCTTTTATGCCGCTCTCGCTGGCCTCTCCTCTCCGGTCTCAGTCTCTGTTTCTGATACCCTTTTATACTGATTTCACTGGCCTTGGTCCCTGTTTCTCACACCCTTTTATACCGCTCTCACTGGCCTTGGTCCCTGTTTCTCACACCCTTTTATACCAGTCTCACTGACCTTGGTCTCTGTTTCTCACACCCTTTTATACCACTCTCGCTGGCCTTGGTCTCTGTTTCTCACACCCTTTTATACCTCTCTCCCTGGCCTTGGTGACTGTTTCTCACACACCCTTTTATACCTCTCTCACTGGCCTTTGTCTCTGTTTCTCACACACTTTCATACCGCTCTTACTGGCCTTGGTCTCTGTTTCTCACACCCTTTCATACCGCTCTCACTGGCCTTGGTCTCTGTTTCTCACACCCTTTCATACCGCTCTCACTGGCCTTGGTCTCTGTTTCTCACACCCTTTTATACCGCTCTCCGCTGGCCTAGGTCTCTGTTTCTCAAATCCTTTGATACCGCTCTTGCTGGCCTCTCCTCTCCAGTCTCAGTCCCTGTTTCTCCCACCATTTTACACCGCTCTCACTGGCCTTGGTCCCGGTTTCACACACCCTTTTATACCGCTCTCACTGGCCTTGGTCTCTGTTTCTCACACCCTTTTATACCGCTCTCGCTGGTATTGGTCCCTGTTTCTCACACCCTTTTATACCGCTCTCACTGGCATTGCTCTCTGTTTCTCACACCCTTTTATACCGCTCTCACTGGCCTCTCCTCTCCGGTCTCGGTCTCTGTTTCTCACACCCTTTTATACCGCTCTCACTGGCCTTCTCCTCTCCGGTCTCAGTCTCTGTTTCTCACTCCCTTTTATACCGCTCTCGCTGGCCTCTCCTCTCCGGTCTCAGTCTCTGTTTCTCACTCCCTTTTGTACCGCTCTCGCTGGTCTCTCCTCTCCGGACTCGGCCTCTGTTTATCGACCCTTTTATACCGCTCTCACTGGCCTTGGTCTCTGTTTCTCACACCCTTTTATACCGCTCTCACTGGCCTTGGTCTCTGTTCCTCACACCCCTTTTAGACCACTCTCGCTGGTCTCGGTCCCTGTTTCTCACAAACTTTTATACCCGCTTTCACTGGCCTTGGTCCCTGTTTCTCACACCCTTTTATACCGATCTCGCTGGTCTTGGTCCCTGTTTCTCACAACCCTTTTATACTGATCTCGCTGGCCTTGGTCCCTGTTTCTCACACCCTTTTATACCGCTCTCACTGGCCTTGGTCTCTGTTTCTCACACCCTTTTATACCGCTTTCACTGGCTTTGGTCTGTTTCTCACACCCTTTTATACCACTCTCACTGGCCTTGGTCTCTGTTTCTCACACACTTTTATACCGCTCTCACTGCCCTTGGTCTGTTTCTCACACCCTTTTCTACCGCTCCCGCTGGCCTTGGTCCCTGTTTCTCACACACTTTTATACCACTCTCACTGTCCTTGGTCCCTGTTTCTCACACCCTTTTATACCACTCTCACTGGCCTTGGTCCCGGTTTCACACACCCTTTTATACCGCTCTCACTGGCCTTGGTCTCTGTTTCTCACACCCTTTTATACCACTCTCACTGGCCTTGGTCTCTGTTTCTCACACCCTTTTATACCGATCTCGCTGGCCTTGGTCCCTGTTTCTCACACCCTTTTATACCGATCTCGCTGGTCTTGGTCCCTGTTTCTCACACCCCTTTTATACTGATCTCGCTGGCCTTGGTCCCTGTTTCTCACACCCTTTTATACCGCTCTCACTGGCCTTGGTCTCTGTTTCTCACACACCCTTTTATACCGCTTTCACTGGCCTTGGTCTGTTTCTCACACCCTTTTATACCACTCTCTCACTGGCCTTGGTCTCTGTTTCTCACACACTTTTATACCGCTCTCACTGCCCTTGGTCTGTTTCTCACACCCTTTTCTACCGCTCCCGCTGGCCTTGGTCCCTGTTTCTCACACACTTTTATACCGCTCTCACTGTCCTTGGTCCCTGTTTCTCACACCCTTTTATACCACTCTCACTGGCCTTGGTCCCGGTTTCACACACCCTTTTATACCGCTCTCACTGGCCTTGGTCTCTGTTTCTCACACCCTTTTAGACCACTCTCGCTGGTCTCGGTCCCTGTTTCTCACACACTTTTATTCCACTCTCGATGGCCTCTCCCCTGCGGTCTCGGTCTCTATTTCTCACACCTTTTTATACCCGCCCTCATTGTCCTTGGTCTCTGTTTCTCACACCCTTTTCTACCAGTCCCGCTGGCCTTTGTCCCGGTTTCTCACACCCTTTTATTCCGCTCTCACTGGCCTCCTCTCTCTCCGATCTCGCCCTCGGTTTCTCACACCCTTTTATACCGCTCTCACTGGCCTTGGTGCCTGTTTCTCACACCCCTTTTATACCACTCTCACTGGCCTTGGTCTCTGTTTCTCAAACCCTTTATTCCGCTCTCACTGGCCATGGTCTCTGTTTCTCACACCCTTTTATACCGCTCTCACTGGCATTGCTCTATGTTTCTCACACCCTTTTATACCGCTCTCACTGGCCTTGCTCTCTGTTTCTCACACACTTGTATACCGCTCTCGCTGGTCTTGGTCTGTTTCTCACACCCTTTTGTACCGCTCTCACTGGCCTTGCTCTCTGTTTCTCACACACTTTTATCCCGCTCTCGCTGGTCTTGGTCTGTTTCTCACACCCTTTTGTACCGCTCTCACTGGCCTTGGTATCTGTTTCTCACACCCTTTTATACCGTTCTCACTGGCCTTGGTCTCAGTTTCTCACACCCTTTTCTCCCGCTCTCACTGGCCTTGGTCTTTGTTTCTCACATCCTTTTATACTGCTCTCACTGGCCTTGGTCTCTGTTTCTCACACCCTTTTAATACCGCTCTCACTGGCCTTGGTCCCTGTTTCTCACACCCTTTTATACCGCTCTCATTGTCCTTGGTCCCTGTTTCTCACACACTTTTCTACCACTCTCCCGCTGGCTTTGGTCCCTGTTTCTCACACCCTTTTATACCGTTCTCACTGGCCTTGGTCTCTGTTTCTCACACCCTTTTATACCGATCTCGCTGGCCTTGGTCTCTGTTTCTCACACCCTTTTTATACCGCTCTCACTGGCCTTGGTCCCTGTTTCTCACACCCCTTTTATACCGCTCTCATTGTCCTTGGTCCCTGTTTCTCACACACTTTTCTACCACTCCCCGCTGGCTTTGGTCCCTGTTTCTCACACCCCTTTTATACTGTTCTCACTGGCCTTGGTCTCTGTTTCTCACACCCTTTTATACCGATCTCGCTGGCCTTGGTCTCTGTTTTCTCACACCCTTTTATACCGCTCTCACTGGCCTTGGTCCCCGGTTTCACACACCCTTTTATACCGCTCTCACTGGCCTTGGTCTCTGTTTCTCACACCCTTTTATACCGCTCTCACTGGCATTGCTCTCTGTTTCTCACACCCTTTTATACCGCTCTCACTGGCCTCTCCTCTCCGGTCTCGGTCTCTGTTTCTCACACCCTTTTATACCGCTCTCACTGGCCTCTCCTCTCCGGTCTCAGTCTCTGTTTCTCACTCCCTTTTATACCGCTCTCGCTGGCCTCTCCTCTCCGGTCTCAGTCTCTGTTTCTCACTCCCTTTTGTACCGCTCTCGCTGGTCTCTCCTCTCCGGACTCGGCCTCTGTTTTATCGACCCTTTTATACCGCTCTCACTGGCCTTGGTCTCTGTTTCTCACACCCTTTTATACCGCTCTCACTGGCCTTGGTCTCTGTTCCTCACACCCTTTTAGACCACTCTCGCTGGTCTCGGTCCCTGTTTCTCACAAACTTTTATACCGCTTTCACTGGCCTTGGTCCCTGTTTCTCACACCCTTTTATACCGATCTCGCTGGCCTTGGTCGCTGTTTCTCACACCCTTTTATACCACTCTCACTGGCCTTGGTCTCTGTTTCTCACACCCTTTTATACCGATCTCGCTGGCCTTGGTCCCTGTTTCTCACACCCTTTTATACCGATCTCGCTGGTCTTGGTCCCTGTTTCTCACACCCTTTTATACTGATCTCGCTGGGCCTTGGTCCCCTGTTTCTCACACCCTTTTATAACCGCTCTCACTGGCCTTGGTCTCTGTTTCTCACACCCTTTTATACCGCTTTCACTGGCCGTGGTCTGTTTTCTCACACCCTTTTATACCACTCTCACTGGCCTTGGTCTCTGTTTCTCACACACTTTTATACCGCTCTCACTGCCCTTGGTCTGTTTCTCACACCCTTTTCTACCGCTACCCGCTGGCCTTGGTCCCTGTTTTCTCACACACTTTTATACCGCTCTCACTGTCCTTGGTCCCTGTTTCTCACACCCTTTTATACCACTCTCACTGGCCTTGGTCCCGGTTTCACACACCCTTTTATACCGCTCTCACTGGCCTTGGTCTCTGTTTCTCACACCCTTTTAGACCACTCTCGCTGGTCTCGGTCCCTGTTTTTCACACACTTTTATTCCACTCTCGATGGCCTCTCCCCTCCGGTCTCGGTCTCTATTTCTCACACCTTTTTATACCGCCCTCATTGTCCTTGGTCTCTGTTTCTCACACCCTTTTCTACCAGTCCCGCTGGCCTTTGTCCCGGTTTCTCACACCCTTTTATTCCGCTCTCACTGGCCTCCTCTCTCCGATCTCGCCCTCTGTTTCTCACACCCTTTTATACCGCTCTCACTGGCCTTGGTGCCTGTTTCTCACACCCTTTTATATACCACTCTCACTGGCCTTGGTCTCTGTTTCTCAAACCCTTTATTCCGCTCTCACTGGCCATGGTCTCTGTTTTCTCACACCCTTTTATACCCGCTCTCACTGGCATTGCTCTATGTTTCTCACACCCTTTTATACCGCTCCTCACTGGCCTTGCTCTCTGTTTCTCACACACTTGTATACCGCTCCTCGCTGGTCTTGGTCTGTTTCTCACACCCTTTTGTACCGCTCTCACTGGCCTTGGTATCTGTTTCTCACAACCCTTTTATACCGTTCTCACTGGCCTTGGTCTCTGTTTCTCACACCCTTTTATACTGCTCTCACTGGCCTTGGTCCCTGTTTCTCACACCCTTTTCTAACCGCTCTCATTGTCCTTGGTCCCTGTTTCTCACACACTTTTCTACCACTCCCGCTGGCTTTGGTCCCTGTTTCTCACACCCTTTTACACCGTTCTCACTGGCCTTGGTCTCTGTTTCTCACACCCTTTTATACCGATCTCGCTGGCCTTGGTCTCTGTTTCTCTCACACCCTTTTATACCGCTCTCACTGGCCTCGGTCCCTGTTTCTCACACCCTTTTATACCGCTCTCATTGTCCTTGGTCCCTGTTTCTCACACACTTTTCTACCACTCCCGCTGGCTTTGGTCCCTGTTTCTCACACCCTTTTATACCGTTCTCACTGGCCTTGGTCTCTGTTTCTCACACCCTTTTATACCGATCTCGCTTGCCTTGGTCTCTGTTTCTCACACACTTTTATACCGCTCTCACTGTCCTTGGTCTCTGTTTCTCACACCCTTTTAGACCCGCTTTCACTGGCCTTGTTCTGTTTCTCACACCCTTTTATACCACTCTCACTGGCCTTGGTCTCTGTTTCTCACACACTTTTATACCGCTCTCACTGCCCTTGGTCTGTTTCTCACACCCTTTTCTACCGCTCCCGTTGGCCTTGGTCCCTGTTTCTCACACACTTTTATACCGCTCACACTGGCCTTGGTCTCTGTTTCTCACACCCTTTTATACCGCTCTCGCTGGCCTTGGTCCCTGTTTCTCACAGCCTTTTATACCCCTCTTGTTGGCCTTAGTCCCTGTTTCTCACACCCTTTTATGCCGCTCTCGCTGGCCTCTCCTCTCCGGTCTCAGTCTCTGTTTCTGATACCCTTTTATACTGATTTCACTGGCCCACTGGCCTTGGTCCCTGTTTCTCACACCCTTTTATATCGCTCTCACTGGCCTTGGTCCCTGTTTCTCACACCCTTTTATACCAGTCTCACTGACCTTGGTCTCTGTTTCTAACACCCTTTTATACCACTCTCGCTGGCCTTGGTCTCTGTTTCTCACACCCCTTTTATACCTCTCTCCCTGGCCTTGGTGACTGTTTCTCACACCCCTTTTATACCTCTCTCACTGGCCTTTGTCTCTGTTTCTCACACAATTTCATACCGCTCTTACTGGCCTTGGTCTCTGTTTCTCACACCCTTTCATACCGCTCTCACTGGCCTTGGTCTCTGTTTCTCACACCCTTTTATACCGCTCTCGCTGGCCTAGGTCTCTGTTTCTCAAATCCTTTTATACCGCTCTTGCTGGCCTCTCCTCTCCAGTCTCAGTCCCTGTTTCTCCCACCATTTTACACCGCTCTCACTGGCCTTGGTCCCGGTTTCACACACCCTTTTATACCGCTCTCACTGGCCTTGGTCTCTGTTTCTCACACCCTTTTATACCGCTCTCGCTGGTATTGGTCCCTGTTTCTCACACCCTTTTATACCGCTCTCACTGGCATTGCTCTCTGTTTCTCACACCCTTTTATACCGCTCTCACCGGCCTCTCCTCTCCGGTCTCGGTCTCTGTTTCTCACACCCTTTTATACCGCTCTCACTGGCCTCTCCTCTCCGGTCTCAGTCTCTGTTTCTCACTCCCTTTTATACCGCTCTCGCTGGCCTCTCCTCTCCGGTCTCAGTCTCTGTTTCTCACTCCCTTTTGTACCGCTCTCGCTGGTCTCTCCTCTCCGGACTCGGCCTCTGTTTATCGACCCTTTTATACCGCTCTCACTGGCCTTGGTCTCTGTTTCTCACACCCTTTTATACCGCTCTCACTGGCCTTGGTCTCTGTTCCTCACACCCTTTTAGACCACTCTCGCTGGTCTCGGTCCCTGTTTCTCACAAACTTTTATACCGCTTTCACTGGCCTTGGTCCCTGTTTCTCACACCCTTTTATACCGATCTCGCTGGCCTTGGTCGCTGTTTCTCACACCCTTTTATACCACTCTCAATGGCCTTGGTCTCTGTTTCTCACACCCTTTTATACCGATCTCGCTGGCCTTGGTCCCTGTTTCTCACACCCTTTTATACCGATCTCGCTGGTCTTGGTCCCTGTTTCTCACACCCTTTTATACTGATCTCGCTGGCCTTGGTCCCTGTTTCTCACACCCTTTTATACCGCTCTCACTGGCCTTGGTCTCTGTTTCTCACACCCTTTTATACCGCTTTCACTGGCCTTGGTCTGTTTCTCACACCCTTTTATACCACTCTCACTGGCCTTGGTCTCTGTTTCTCACACACTTTTATACCGCTCTCACTGCCCTTGGTCTGTTTCTCACACCCTTTTCTACCGCTCCCCGCTGGCCTTGGTCCCTGTTTCTCACACACTTTTATACCACTCTCACTGGCGTTGGTCCCGGTTTCACACACCCTTTTATACCGCTCTCACTGGCCTTGGTCTCTGTTTCTCACACCCTTTTAGACCACTCTCGCTGGTCTCGGTCCCTGTTTCTCACACACTTTTATTCCACTCTCGATGGCCTCTCCCCTCCGGTCTCGGTCTCTATTTCTCACACCTTTTTATACCGCCCTCATTGTCCTTGGTCTCTGTTTCTCACACCCCTTTTCTACCAGTCCCGCTGGCCTTTGTCCCGGTTTCTCACACCCTTTTATTCCGCTCTCACTGGCCTCCTCTCTCCGATCTCGCCCTCTGTTTCTCACACCCTTTTATACCGCTCTCACTGGCCTTGGTGCCTGTTTCTCACACCCTTTTATACCACTCTCACTGGCCTTGGTCTCTGTTTCTCAAACCCTTTATTCCGCTCTCACTGGCCATGGTCTCTGTTTCTCACACCCTTTTATACCGCTCTCACTGGCATTGCTCTATGTTTCTCACACCCTTTTATACCGCTCTCACTGGCCTTGCTCTCTGTTTCTCACACACTTGTATACCGCTCTCGCTGGTCTTGGTCTGTTTCTCACACCCTTTTGTACCGCTCTCACTGGCCTTGCTCTCTGTTTCTCACACACTTTTATCCCGCTCTCGCTGGTCTTGGTCTGTTTCTCACACCCTTTTGTACCGCTCTCACTGGCCTTGGTATCTGTTTCTCACACCCTTTTATACCGTTCTCACTGGCCTTGGTCTCAGTTTCTCACACCCTTTTCTCCCGCTCTCACTGGCCTTGGTCTTTGTTTCTCACATCCTTTTATACTGCTCTCACTGGCCTTGGTCTCTGTTTCTCACACCCTTTTATAGCGCTCTCACTGGCCTTGGTCCCTGTTTCTCACACCCTTTTATACCGCTCTCATTGTCCTTGGTCCCTGTTTCTCACACACTTTTCTACCACTCCCGCTGGCTTTGGTCCCTGTTTCTCACACCCTTTTATACCGTTCTCACTGGCCTTGGTCTCTGTTTGTCACACACCTTTTATACCGATCTCGCTGGCCTTGGTCTCTGTTTCTCACACCCTTTTATACCGCTCTCACTGGCCTTGGTCCCTGTTTCTCACACCCTTTTATACCGCTCTCATTGTCCTTGGTCCCTGTTTCTCACACACTTTTCTACCACTCCCGCTGGTGTTTCTCACACCCTTTTATACTGTTCTCACTGGCCTTGGTCTCTGTTTCTCACACCCTTTTATACCGATCTCGCTGGCCTTGGTCTCTGTTTCTCACACCCTTTTATACCGCTCTCACTGGCCTTGGTCCCGGTTTCACACACCCTTTTATACCGCTCTCACTGGCCTTGGTCTCTGTTTCTCACCACCCCCTTTTATACCGCTCTCGCTGGTATTGGTCCCTGTTTCTCACACCCTTTTATACCGCTCTCACTGGCATTGCTCTCTATTTCTCACACCCCTTTTATACCGCTCTCACTGGCCTCTCCTCTCCGGTCTCGGTCTCTGTTTCTCACACCCTTTTATACCGCTCTCACTGGCCCTCTCCTCTCCGGTCTCAGTCTCTGTTTCTCACTCCCTTTTATACCGCTCTCGCTGGCCTCTCCTCTCCGGTCTCAGTCTCTGTTTCTCACTCCCTTTTGTACCCGCTCTCGCTGGTCTCTCCTCTCCGGACTCGGCCTCTGTTTATCGACCCTTTTATACTGCTCTCACTGGCATTGGTCTCTGTTTCTCACACCCTTTTATACCGCTCTCACTGGCCTTGGTCTCTGTTCCTCACACCCTTTTAGACCACTCTCGCTGGTCTCGGTCCCTGTTTCTCACAAACTTTTATACCGCTTTCACTGGCCTTGGTCCCTGTTTCTCACACCCTTTTATACCGATCTCGCTGGCCTTGGTCGCTGTTTCTCACACCCTTTTATACCACTCTCACTGGCCTTGGTCTCTGTTTCTCACACCCTTTTATACCGATCTCGCTGGCCTTGGTCCCTGTTTCTCACACCCTTTTATACCGATCTCGCTGGTCTTGGTCCCTGTTTCTCACACCCTTTTTATACTGATCTCGCTGGCCTTGGTCCCTGTTTCTCACACCCCTTTTATACCGCTCTCACTGGCCTTGGTCTCTGTTTCTCACACCCTTTTATACCGCTTTCACTGGCCTTGGTCTGTTTCTCACACCCTTTTATACCACTCT
This sequence comes from Isurus oxyrinchus, assembly GCA_026770705.1. Classification (NCBI taxonomy): domain Eukaryota; kingdom Metazoa; phylum Chordata; class Chondrichthyes; order Lamniformes; family Lamnidae; genus Isurus; species Isurus oxyrinchus. The sequence goes on from JANJGN010002881.1 coordinate 24,203, forward strand.
CACTGGCCTTGGTCTCTGTTTCTCACACACTTTTATACCGCTCTCACTGCCCTTGGTCTGTTTCTCACACCCTTTTCTACCGCTCCCAGCTGGCCTTGGTCCCTGTTTCTCACACACTTTTATACCGCTCTCACTGTCCTTGGTCCCTGTTTCTCACACCCTTTTATACCACTCTCACTGGCCTTGGTCCCGGTTTCACACACCCTTTTATACCGCTCTCACTGGCCTTGGTCTCTGTTTCTCACACCCTTTTAGACCACTCTCGCTGGTCTCGGTCCCTGTTTCTCACACACTTTTATTCCACTCTCGATGGCCTCTCCCCTCCGGTCTCGGTCTCTATTTCTCACACCTTTTTATACCGCCCTCATTGTCCTTGGTCTCTGTTTCTCACACCCTTTTCTACCAGTCCCCGCTGGCCTTTGTCCCGGTTTCTCACACCCTTTTATTCCGCTCTCACTGGCCTCCTCTCTCCGATCTCGCCCTCTGTTTCTCACACCCTTTTATACCGCTCTCACTGGCCTTGGTGCCTGTTTCTCACACCCTTTTATACCACTCTCACTGGCCTTGGTCTCTGTTTCTCACACACTTTTATACCGCTCTCACTGCCCTTGGTCTGTTTCTCACACCCTTTTCTACCGCTCCCGTTGGCCTTGGTCCCTGTTTCTCACACACTTTTATACCGCTCACAACTGGCCTTGGTCTCTGTTTCTCACACCCTTTTATACCGCTCTCGCTGGCCTTGGTCCCTGTTTCTCACAGCCTTTTATACCCCTCTTGTTGGCCTTAGTCCCTGTTTCTCACACCCTTTTATGCCGCTCTCGCTGGCCTCTCCTCTCCGGTCTCAGTCTCTGTTTCTGATACCCTTTTATACTGATTTCACTGGCCTTGGTCCCTGTTTCTCACACCCTTTTATACCGCTCTCACTGGCCTTGGTCCCTGTTTCTCACACCCTTTTATACCAGTCTCACTGACCTTGGTCTCTGTTTCTCACACACCCTTTTATACCACTCTCGCTGGCCTTGGTCTCTGTTTCTCACACCCTTTTATACCTCTCTCCCTGGCCTTGGTGACTGTTTCTCACACCCTTTTATACCTCTCTCACTGGCCTTTGTCTCTGTTTCTCACACACTTTCATACCGCTCTTACTGGCCTTGGTCTCTGTTTCTCACACCCTTTCATACCGCTCTCACTGCCTTGGTCTCTGTTTCTCACACCCTTTTATACCGCTCTCGCTGGCCTAGGTCTCTGAATCTCAAATCCTTTTATACCGCTCTTGCTGGCCTCTCCTCTCCAGTCTCAGTCCCTGTTTCTCCCACCATTTTACACCGCTCTCACTGGCCTTGGTCCCGGTTTCACACACCCTTTTATACCGCTCTCACTGGCCTTGGTCTCTGTTTCTCACACCCTTTTATACCGCTCTCGCTGGTATTGGTCCCTGTTTCTCACACCCTTTTATACCGCTCTCACTGGCATTGCTCTCTGTTTCTCACACCCTTTTATACCGCTCTCACTGGCCTCTCCTCTCCGGTCTCGGTCTCTGTTTCTCACACCTTTTTATACCGCTCTCACTGGCCTCTCCTCTCCGGTCTCAGTCTCTGCTTCTCACTCCCTTTTATACCGCTCTCGCTGGCCTCTCCTCTCCGGTCTCAGTCTCTGTTTCTCACTCCCTTTTGTACCGCTCTCGCTGGTCTCTCCTCTCCGGACTCGGCCTCTGTTTATCGACCCTTTTATACCGCTCTCACTGGCCTTGGTCTCTGTTTCTCACACCCTTTTATACCGCTCTCACTGGCCTTGGTCTCTGTTCCTCACACCCTTTTAGACCACTCTCGCTGGTCTCGGTCCCTGTTTCTCACAAACTTTTATACCGCTTTCACTGGCCTTGGTCCCTGTTTCTCACACCCTTTTATACCGATCTCGCTGGCCTTGGTCGCTGTTTCTCACACCCTTTTATACCACTCTCACTGGCCTTGGTCTCTGTTTCTCACACCCTTTTATACCGATCTCGCTGGCCTTGGTCCCTGTTTCTCACACCCTTTTATACCGATCTCGCTGGTCTTGGTCCCTGTTTCTCACACCCTTTTATACTGATCTCGCTGGCCTTGGTCCCTGTTTCTCACACCCTTTTATACCGCTCTCACTGGCCTTGGTCTCTGTTTCTCACACCCTTTTATACCGCTTTCACTGGCCTTGGTCTGTTTCTCACACCCTTTTATACCACTCTCACTGGCCTTGGTCTCTGTTTCTCACACACTTTTATACCGCTCTCACTGCCCTTGGTCTGTTTCTCACACCCTTTTCTACCGCTCCCGCTGGCCTTGGTCCCTGTTTCTCACACACTTTTATACCACTCTCACTGGCCTTGGTCCCGCTTTCACACACCCTTTTATACCGCTCTCACTGGCCTTGGTCTCTGTTTCTCACACCCTTTTAGACCACTCTCGCTGGTCTCGTTCCCTGTTTCTCACACACTTTTATTCCACTCTCGATGGCCTCTCCCCTCCGGTCTCGGTCTCTATTTCTCACACCTTTTTATACCGCCCTCATTGTCCTTGGTCTCTGTTTCTCACACCCTTTTCTACCAGTCCCGCTGGCCTTTGTCCCGGTTTCTCACACCCTTTTATTCCGCTCTCACTGGCCTCCTCTCTCCGATCTCGCCCTCTGTTTCTCACACCCTTTTATACCGCTCTCACTGGCCTTGGTGCCTGTTTCTCACACCCTTTTATACCACTCTCACTGGCCTTGGTCTCTGTTTCTCAAACCCTTTATTCCGCTCTCACTGGCCATGGTCTCTGTTTCTCACACCCTTTTATACCGCTCTCACTGGCATTGCTCTATGTTTCTCACACCCTTTTATACCGCTCTCACTGGCCTTGCTCTCTGTTTCTCACACACTTGTATACCGCTCTCGCTGGTCTTGGTCTGTTTCTCACACCCTTTTGTACCGCTCTCACTGGCCTTGCTCTCTGTTTCTCACACACTTTTATCCCGCTCTCGCTGGTCTTGGTCTGTTTCTCACACCCTTTTGTACCGCTCTCACTGGCCTTGGTATCTGTTTCTCACACCCTTTTATACCGTTCTCACTGGCCTTGGTCTCTGTTTCTCACACCCTTTTCTCCCGCTCTCACTGGCCTTGGTCTTTGTTTCTCACATCCTTTTATACTGCTCTCACTGGCCTTGGTCTCTGTTTCTCACACCCTTTTATAGCGCTCTCACTGGCCTTGGTCCCTGTTTCTCACACCCTTTTATACCGCTCTCATTGTCCTTGGTCCCTGTTTCTCACACACTTTTCTACCACTCCCGCTGGCTTTGGTCCCTGTTTCTCACACCCTTTTATACCGTTCTCACTGGCCTTGGTCTCTGTTTCTCACACCCTTTTATACCGATCTCGCTGGCCTTGGTCTCTGTTTCTCACACCCTTTTATACCGCTCTCACTGGCCTTGGTCCCTGTTTCTCACACCCTTTTATACTGCTCTCATTGTCCTTGGTCCCTGTTTCTCACACACTTTTCTACCACTCCCGCTGGCTTTGGTCCCTGTTTCTCACACCCTTTTATACTGTTCTCACTGGCCTTGGTCTCTGTTTCTCACACCCTTTTATACCGATCTCGCTGGCCTTGGTCTCTGTTTCTCACACCCTTTTATACCGCTCTCACTGGCCTTGGTCCCGGTTTCACACACCCTTTTATACCGCTCTCACTGGCCTTGGTCTCTGTTTCTCACACCCTTTTATACCGCTCTCGCTGGTATTGGTCCCTGTTTCTCACACCCTTTTATACCGCTCTCACTGGCATTGCTCTCTGTTTCTCACACCCTTTTATACCGCTCTCACTGGCCTCTCCTCTCCGGTCTCGGTCTCTGTTTCTCACACCCTTTTATACCGCTCTCACTGGCCTCTCCTCTCCGGTCTCAGTCTCTGTTTCTCACTCCCTTTTATACCGCTCTCGCTGGCCTCTCCTCTCCGGTCTCAGTCTCTGTTTCTCACTCCCTTTTGTACCGCTCTCGCTGGTCTCTCCTCTCCGGACTCGGCCTCTGTTTATCGACCCTTTTATACCGCTCTCACTGGCCTTGGTCTCTGTTTCTCACACCCTTTTATACCGCTCTCACTGGCCTTGGTCTCTGTTCCTCACACCCTTTGAGACCACTCTCGCTGGTCTCGGTCCCTGTTTCTCACAAACTTTTATACCGCTTTCACTGGCCTTGGTCCCTGTTTCTCACACCCTTTTATACCGATCTCGCTGGCCTTGGTCGCTGTTTCTCACACCCTTTTATACCACTCTCACTGGCCTTGGTCTCTGTTTCTCACACCCTTTTATACCGATCTCGCTGGCCTTGGTCCCTGTTTCTCACACCCTTTTATACCGATCTCGCTGGTCTTGGTCCCTGTTTCTCACACCCTTTTATTCTGATCTCGCTGGCCTTGGTCCCTGTTTCTCACACCCTTTTATACCGCTCTCACTGGCCTTGGTGTCTGTTTCTCACACCCTTTTATACCGCTTTCACTGGCCTTGGTCTGTTTCTCACACCCTTTTATACCACTCTCACTGGCCTTGGTCTCTGTTTCTCACACACTTTTATACCGCTCTCACTGCCCTTGGTCTGTTTCTCACACCCTTTTCTACCGCTCCCGCTGGCCTTGGTCCCTGTTTCTCACACACTTTTATACCGCTCTCACTGTCCTTGGTCCCTGTTTCTCACACCCTTTTATACCACTCTCACTGGCCTTGGTCCCGGTTTCACACACCCTTTTATACCGCTCTCACTGGCCTTGGTCTCTGTTTCTCACACCCTTTTAGACCACTCTCGCTGGTCTCGGTCCCTGTTTCTCACACACTTTTATTCCACTCTCGATGGCCTCTCCCCTCCGGTCTCGGTCTCTATTTCTCACACCTTTTTATACCGCCCTCATTGTCCTTGGTCTCTGTTTCTCACATCCTTTTCTACCAGTCCCGCTGGCCTTTGTCCCGGTTTCTCACACCCTTTTATTCCGCTCTCACTGGCCTCCTCTCTCCGATCTCGCCCTCTGTTTCTCACACCCTTTTATACCGCTCTCACTGGCCTTGGTGCCTGTTTCTCACACCCTTTTATACCACTCTCACTGGCCTTGGTCTCTGTTTCTCAAACCCTTTATTCCGCTCTCACTGGCCATGGTCTCTGTTTCTCACACCCTTTTATACCGCTCTCACTGGCATTGCTCTATGTTTCTCACACCCTTTTATACCGCTCTCACTGGCCTTGCTCTCTGTTTCTCACACACTTGTATACCGCTCTCGCTGGTCTTGGTCTGTTTCTCACACCCTTTTGTACCGCTCTCACTGGCCTTGGTATCTGTTTCTCACACCCTTTTATACCGTTCTCACTGGCCTTGGTCTCTGTTTCTCACACCCTTTTATACCGCTCTCACTGGCCTTGGTCTCTGTTTCTCACACCCTTTTATACTGCTCTCACTGGCCTTGGTCCCTGTTTCTCACACCCTTTTCAACCGCTCTCATTGTCCTTGGTCCCTGTTTCTCACACACTTTTCTACCACTCCCCGCTGGCTTTGGTCCCTGTTTCTCACACCCTTTTACACCGTTCTCACTGGCCTTGGTCTCTGTTTCTCACACCCTTTTATACCGATCTCGCTGGCCTAGGTCTCTGTTTCTCACACCCTTTTATACCGCTCTCACTGGCCTCGGTCCCTGTTTCTCACACCCTTTTATACCGCTCTCATTGTCCTTGGTCCCTGTTTCTCACACACTTTTCTACCACTCCCGCTGGCTTTGGTCCCTGTTTCTCACACCCTTTTATACCGTTCTCACTGGCCTTGGTCTCTGTTTCTCACACCCTTTTATACCGATCTCGCTGGCCTTGGTCTCTGTTTCTCACACTCTTTTATACCCATCTCACTGGCCTTGGTCTCTGTTTCTCACACACTTTTATACCGCTCTCGCTGGCCTTGGCCTCTGTTTCTCACACCCTTTTATACCGCTCTCACTGGCCTTGGTCCCGGTTTCACACACCCTTTTATACCGCTCTCACTGGCCTTGGTCTCTGTTTCTCACACCCTTTTATACTGCTCTCACTGGCCTTGGTCACTCTTTCTCACGCCCTTTTATACCGCTCTCACTGGCCTTGGTCTCTGTTTCCCAAACACTTTTATACCGCTCTCGCTGGCATTGGTCCATGTTTGTCACACCCTTTTATACCGCTCTCACTGGTATTGCTCTCTGTTTCTCACACCCTTTTCTACCACTCTCACTGGCCTCTCCTCTCCGGTCTCGGTCTCTATTTCTCACACCCTTTTATACCGCCCTCATTGTCCTTGGTCTCTGTTTCTCACACCCTTTTCTACCAGTCCCGCTGGCCTTTGTCCCGGTTTCTCACACCCTTTTATACCGCTCTCACTGGCCTCCTCTCTCCGATCTCGCCCTCTGTTTCTCACACCCTTTTATACCGCTCTCCCTGGCATTGCTCGATGTTTCTCACACCCTTTTATACCGCTCTCACTGGCCTTGCTCTCTGTTTCTCACACACTTTTATACCGCTCTCACTGTCCTTGGTCTCTGTTTCTCACACCCTTTTAGACCGCTTTCACTGGCCTTGTTCTGTTTCTCACACCCTTTTATACCACTCTCACTGGCCTTGGTCTCTGTTTCTCACACACTTTTATACCGCTCTCACTGCCCTTGGTCTGTTTCTCACACCCTTTTCTACCGCTCCCGTTGGCCTTGGTCCCTGTTTCTCACACACTTTTATACCGCTCACACTGGCCTTGGTCTCTGTTTCTCACACCCTTTTATACCGCTCTCGCTGGCCTTGGTCCCTGTTTCTCACAACCTTTTATACCCCTCTTGTTGGCCTTAGTCCCTGTTTCTCACACCCTTTTATGCCGCTCTCGCTGGCCTCTCCTCTCCGGTCTCAGTCTCTGTTTCTGATACCCTTTTATACTGATTTCACTGGCCTTGGTCCCTGTTTCTCACACCCTTTTATACCGCTCTCACTGGCCTTGGTCCCTGTTTCTCACACCCTTTTATACCAGTCTCACTGACCTTGGTCTCTGTTTCTCACACCCTTTTATACCACTCTCGCTGGCCTTGGTCTCTGTTTCTCACACCCTTTTATACCTCTCTCCCTGGCCTTGGTGACTGTTTCTCACACCCTTTTCTACCTCTCTCACTGGCCTTTGTCTCTGTTTCTCACACACTTTCATACCGCTCTTACTGGCCTTGGTCTCTGTTTCTCACACCCTTTCATACCGCTCTCACTGGCCTTGGTCTCTGTTTCTCACACCCTTTCATACCGCTCTCACTGGCCTTGGTCTCTGTTTCTCACACCCTTTTATACCGCTCTCGCTGGCCTAGGTCTCTGTTTCTCAAATCCTTTTATACCGCTCTTGCTGGCCTCTCCTCTCCAGTCTCAGTCCCTGTTTCTCCCACCATTTTACACCGCTCTCACTGGCCTGGGTCTCTGTTTCTCACACCCTTTATTCCGCTCTCACTGGCCTGGGTCTCTGTTTCTCACACCCTTTTATACCTCTCTCGCTGGGCTTGGTCTCTGTTTCTCACACTCTTTTATACCGCTCTCACTGGCCTTGGTCCCTGTTTCTCACACCCTTTTATACCGCTCTCGCTGGCCTCTATTCTCCAGTCTCGGTCTCTGTTTGTTGCGCCCTTTTATACCGCTCTCCCTGGCCTCTCCTCTCCGGTCTCAATCTCTATTTCTCACACACTTTTATACCGCTCTCGTTGGCCTCCCCTCTCCAGTCTCAGCGCTGTTTATTGCGCCCTTCTATACCGCTCTCGCTGCCCTTGGTCCCTGTGTCGCACACCCTTTTATACCGAATTGGAAGGCCTTGGTTTCTGTTCCTCACACCATTTTACACGGCTCTCAGTGGCCTCTCCTCTCCGGTCTCGGTCTCTGTTTCTCACACCCTTTTATACCACTCTCGCTGGCCTCTCCTCTCCAGTCTCGGTCTCTGTTTCTCAAACCCTTTAATACCGATCTCGCTGGCCTTCGTCTCTGTTTCTCACACCCTTTTATACCCCTCTCGCTGGCCTTGTTATCTGTTTCTCACACCCTTTTATACCGCTCTCGCTGGCCTGTCCTCTCCGGTCTCGGTCTCTGTTTCTCACACCCTTTTCTACCGCTCCCGCTGGCCTTTGCCTCTGTTTTTCACACCCTTTTATAGCGTTCTCACTCGCCTTGGTCTCTGTTTCTCAGACCCTTTTATACCGCTTTCACTGGCCTTGGTCTCTGTTTCTCACACCCTTTTTTACCGCTCTCGCTGGCCTTGGTCTCTGTTTCTCACACCCTTTTATACCGCTCTCACTGGCCTTGGTCTCTGTTTCTCACACCCTTTTTTACCGCTCTTGCTGACCTCTCCTCTCCGGTCTCGGTCTCTGTTTTTCACACCCTTTTATACCGCTTTCACTGGCCATGGTCTCTGTTTCTCACACCCTTTTATACCGTTCTCACTGGCCTTGGTCCCTGTTTCTCACACACTTTAATACCGATCTCACTGGCCTTGGTCCCTGTTTCTCACACCCGTTTATACTGCGCTCACTGGCCTTGGTCTCTGTTTCTCACACCCTTTTATACAGCTCTCACTGGCCTTGGTCTCTGTTTCTCACACCCTTTTATACTGCTCTCACTGGCCTTGGTCTCTGTTTCTCACACCCTTTCATACCGCTCTCACTGGCCTTGGTGTCTGTTTCCCAAACCCTTTTATACCGCTCTCGCTGGCATTGGTCCCTGTTTCTCACACCCTTTTATACCGCTCTCAACGGCCTTGGTGTCTGTTTCCCAAACCCTTTTCTACCACTCCCGCTGGCTTTGGTCCCTGTTTCTCACACCCTTTTATACCGTTCTCACTGGCCTTGGTCTCTGTTTCTCACACCCTTTTATACCGATCTCGCTGGCCTTGGTCTCTGTTTCTCACACCCTTTTATACCGCTCTCACTGGCCTTGGTCCCTGTTTCTCACACCCTTTTATACTGCTCTCATTGTCCTTGGTCCCTGTTTCTCACACACTTTTCTACCACTCCCGCTGGCTTTGGTCCCTGTTTCTCACACCCTTTTATACTGTTCTCACTGGCCTTGGTCTCTGTTTCTCACACCCTTTTATACCGATCTCGCTGGCCTTGGTCTCTGTTTCTCACACCCTTTTATACCGCTCTCACTGGCCTTGGTCCCGGTTTCACACACCCTTTTATACCGCTCTCACTGGCCTTGGTCTCTGTTTCTCACACCCTTTTATACCGCTCTCGCTGGTATTGGTCCCTGTTTCTCACACCCTTTTATACCGCTCTCACTGGCATTGCTCTCTGTTTCTCACACCCTTTTATACCGCTCTCACTGGCCTCTCCTCTCCGGTCTCGGTCTCTGTTTCTCACACCCTTTTATACCGCTCTCACTGGCCTCTCCTCTCCGGTCTCAGTCTCTGTTTCTCACTCCCTTTTATACCGCTCTCGCTGGCCTCTCCTCTCCGGTCTCAGTCTCTGTTTCTCACTCCCTTTTGTACCGCTCTCGCTGGTCTCTCCTCTCCGGACTCGGCCTCTGTTTATCGACCCTTTTATACCGCTCTCACTGGCCTTGGTCTCTGTTTCTCACACCCTTTTATACCGCTCTCACTGGCCTTGGTCTCTGTTCCTCACACCCTTTGAGACCACTCTCGCTGGTCTCGGTCCCTGTTTCTCACAAACTTTTATACCGCTTTCACTGGCCTTGGTCCCTGTTTCTCACACCCTTTTATACCGATCTCGCTGGCCTTGGTCGCTGTTTCTCACACCCTTTTATACCACTCTCACTGGCCTTGGTCTCTGTTTCTCACACCCTTTTATACCGATCTCGCTGGCCTTGGTCCCTGTTTCTCACACCCTTTTATACCGATCTCGCTGGTCTTGGTCCCTGTTTCTCACACCCTTTTATTCTGATCTCGCTGGCCTTGGTCCCTGTTTCTCACACCCTTTTATACCGCTCTCACTGGCCTTGGTGTCTGTTTCTCACACCCTTTTATACCGCTTTCACTGGCCTTGGTCTGTTTCTCACACCCTTTTATACCACTCTCACTGGCCTTGGTCTCTGTTTCTCACACACTTTTATACCGCTCTCACTGCCCTTGGTCTGTTTCTCACACCCTTTTCTACCGCTCCCCGCTGGCCTTGGTCCCTGTTTCTCACACACTTTTATACCGCTCTCACTGTCCTTGGTCCCTGTTTCTCACACCCTTTTATACCACTCTCACTGGCCTTGGTCCCGGTTTCACACACCCTTTTATACCGCTCTCACTGGCCTTGGTCTCTGTTTCTCACACCCTTTTAGACCACTCTCGCTGGTCTCGGTCCCTGTTTCTCACACACTTTTATTCCACTCTCGATGGCCTCTCCCCTCCGGTCTCGGTCTCTATTTCTCACACCTTTTTATACCGCCCTCATTGTCCTTGGTCTCTGTTTCTCACATCCTTTTCTACCAGTCCCGCTGGCCTTTGTCCCGGTTTCTCACACCCTTTTATTCCGCTCTCACTGGCCTCCTCTCTCCGATCTCGCCCTCTGTTTCTCACACCCTTTTATACCGCTCTCACTGGCCTTGGTGCCTGTTTCTCACACCCTTTTATACCACTCTCACTGGCCTTGGTCTCTGTTTCTCAAACCCTTTATTCCGCTCTCACTGGCCATGGTCTCTGTTTCTCACACCCTTTTATACCGCTCTCACTGGCATTGCTCTATGTTTCTCACACCCTTTTATACCGCTCTCACTGGCCTTGCTCTCTGTTTCTCACACACTTGTATACCGCTCTCGCTGGTCTTGGTCTGTTTCTCACACCCTTTTGTACCGCTCTCACTGGCCTTGGTATCTGTTTCTCACACCCTTTTATACCGTTCTCACTGGCCTTGGTCTCTGTTTCTCACACCCTTTTATACCGCTCTCACTGGCCTTGGTCTCTGTTTCTCACACCCTTTTATACTGCTCTCACTGGCCTTGGTCCCTGTTTCTCACACCCTTTTCAACCGCTCTCATTGTCCTTGGTCCCTGTTTCTCACACACTTTTCTACCACTCCCGCTGGCTTTGGTCCCTGTTTCTCACACCCTTTTACACCGTTCTCACTGGCCTTGGTCTCTGTTTCTCACACCCTTTTATACCGATCTCGCTGGCCTAGGTCTCTGTTTCTCACACCCTTTTATACCGCTCTCACTGGCCTCGGTCCCTGTTTCTCACACCCTTTTATACCGCTCTCATTGTCCTTGGTCCCTGTTTCTCACACACTTTTCTACCACTCCCGCTGGCTTTGGTCCCTGTTTCTCACACCCTTTTATACCGTTCTCACTGGCCTTGGTCTCTGTTTCTCACACCCTTTTATACCGATCTCGCTGGCCTTGGTCTCTGTTTCTCACACCCTTTTATACCCATCTCACTGGCCTTGGTCTCTGTTTCTCACACACTTTTATACCGCTCTCGCTGGCCTTGGCCTCTGTTTCTCACACCCTTTTATACCGCTCTCACTGGCCTTGGTCCCGGTTTCACACACCCTTTTATACCGCTCTCACTGGCCTTGGTCTCTGTTTCTCACACCCTTTTATACTGCTCTCACTGGCCTTGGTCACTCTTTCTCACGCCCTTTTATACCGCTCTCACTGGCCTTGGTCTCTGTTTCCCAAACACTTTTATACCGCTCTCGCTGGCATTGGTCCATGTTTGTCACACCCTTTTATACCGCTCTCACTGGTATTGCTCTCTGTTTCTCACACCCTTTTCTACCGCTCTCACTGGCCTCTCCTCTCCGGTCTCGGTCTCTATTTCTCACACCCTTTTATACCGCCCTCATTGTCCTTGGTCTCTGTTTCTCACACCCTTTTCTACCAGTCCCGCTGGCCTTTGTCCCGGTTTCTCACACCCTTTTATACCGCTCTCACTGGCCTCCTCTCTCCGATCTCGCCCTCTGTTTCTCACACCCTTTTATACCGCTCTCCCTGGCATTGCTCGATGTTTCTCACACCCTTTTATACCGCTCTCACTGGCCTTGCTCTCTGTTTCTCACACACTTTTATACCGCTCTCACTGTCCTTGGTCTCTGTTTCTCACACCCTTTTAGACCGCTTTCACTGGCCTTGTTCTGTTTCTCACACCCTTTTATACCACTCTCACTGGCCTTGGTCTCTGTTTCTCACACACTTTTATACCGCTCTCACTGCCCTTGGTCTGTTTCTCACACCCTTTTCTACCGCTCCCGTTGGCCTTGGTCCCTGTTTCTCACACACTTTTATACCGCTCACACTGGCCTTGGTCTCTGTTTCTCACACCCTTTTATACCGCTCTCGCTGGCCTTGGTCCCTGTTTCTCACAACCTTTTATACCCCTCTTGTTGGCCTTAGTCCCTGTTTCTCACACCCTTTTATGCCGCTCTCGCTGGCCTCTCCTCTCCGGTCTCAGTCTCTGTTTCTGATACCCTTTTATACTGATTTCACTGGCCTTGGTCCCTGTTTCTCACACCCTTTTATACCGCTCTCACTGGCCTTGGTCCCTGTTTCTCACACCCTTTTATACCAGTCTCACTGACCTTGGTCTCTGTTTCTCACACCCTTTTATACCACTCTCGCTGGCCTTGGTCTCTGTTTCTCACACCCTTTTATACCTCTCTCCCTGGCCTTGGTGACTGTTTCTCACACCCTTTTCTACCTCTCTCACTGGCCTTTGTCTCTGTTTCTCACACACTTTCATACCGCTCTTACTGGCCTTGGTCTCTGTTTCTCACACCCTTTCATACCGCTCTCACTGGCCTTGGTCTCTGTTTCTCACACCCTTTCATACCGCTCTCACTGGCCTTGGTCTCTGTTTCTCACACCCTTTTATACCGCTCTCGCTGGCCTAGGTCTCTGTTTCTCAAATCCTTTTATACCGCTCTTGCTGGCCTCTCCTCTCCAGTCTCAGTCCCTGTTTCTCCCACCATTTTACACCGCTCTCACTGGCCTGGGTCTCTGTTTCTCACACCCTTTATTCCGCTCTCACTGGCCTGGGTCTCTGTTTCTCACACCCTTTTATACCTCTCTCGCTGGGCTTGGTCTCTGTTTCTCACACTCTTTTATACCGCTCTCACTGGCCTTGGTCCCTGTTTCTCACACCCTTTTATACCGCTCTCGCTGGCCTCTATTCTCCAGTCTCGGTCTCTGTTTGTTGCGCCCTTTTATACCGCTCTCCCTGGCCTCTCCTCTCCGGTCTCAATCTCTATTTCTCACACACTTTTATACCGCTCTCGTTGGCCTCCCCTCTCCAGTCTCAGCGCTGTTTATTGCGCCCTTCTATACCGCTCTCGCTGCCCTTGGTCCCTGTGTCGCACACCCTTTTATACCGAATTGGAAGGCCTTGGTTTCTGTTCCTCACACCATTTTACACGGCTCTCAGTGGCCTCTCCTCTCCGGTCTCGGTCTCTGTTTCTCACACCCTTTTATACCACTCTCGCTGGCCTCTCCTCTCCAGTCTCGGTCTCTGTTTCTCAAACCCTTTAATACCGATCTCGCTGGCCTTCGTCTCTGTTTCTCACACCCTTTTATACCCCTCTCGCTGGCCTTGTTATCTGTTTCTCACACCCTTTTATACCGCTCTCGCTGGCCTGTCCTCTCCGGTCTCGGTCTCTGTTTCTCACACCCTTTTCTACCGCTCCCGCTGGCCTTTGCCTCTGTTTTTCACACCCTTTTATAGCGTTCTCACTCGCCTTGGTCTCTGTTTCTCAGACCCTTTTATACCGCTTTCACTGGCCTTGGTCTCTGTTTCTCACACCCTTTTTTACCGCTCTCGCTGGCCTTGGTCTCTGTTTCTCACACCCTTTTATACCGCTCTCACTGGCCTTGGTCTCTGTTTCTCACACCCTTTTTTACCGCTCTTGCTGACCTCTCCTCTCCGGTCTCGGTCTCTGTTTTTCACACCCTTTTATACCGCTTTCACTGGCCATGGTCTCTGTTTCTCACACCCTTTTATACCGTTCTCACTGGCCTTGGTCCCTGTTTCTCACACACTTTAATACCGATCTCACTGGCCTTGGTCCCTGTTTCTCACACCCGTTTATACTGCGCTCACTGGCCTTGGTCTCTGTTTCTCACACCCTTTTATACAGCTCTCACTGGCCTTGGTCTCTGTTTCTCACACCCTTTTATACTGCTCTCACTGGCCTTGGTCTCTGTTTCTCACACCCTTTCATACCGCTCTCACTGGCCTTGGTGTCTGTTTCCCAAACCCTTTTATACCGCTCTCGCTGGCATTGGTCCCTGTTTCTCACACCCTTTTATACCGCTCTCAACGGCCTTGGTGTCTGTTTCCCAAACCCTTTTCTACCACTCCCGCTGGCTTTGGTCCCTGTTTCTCACACCCTTTTATACCGTTCTCACTGGCCTTGGTCTCTGTTTCTCACACCCTTTTATACCGATCTCGCTGGCCTTGGTCTCTGTTTCTCACACCCTTTTATACCGCTCTCACTGGCCTTGGTCCCTGTTTCTCACACCCTTTTATACCGCTCTCATTGTCCTTGGTCCCTGTTTCTCACACACTTTTCTACCACTCCCGCTGGCTTTGGTCCCTGTTTCTCACACCCTTTTATACTGTTCTCACTGGCCTTGGTCTCTGTTTCTCACACCCTTTTATACCGATCTCGCTGGCCTTGGTCTCTGTTTCTCACACCCTTTTATACCGCTCTCACTGGCCTTGGTCCCGGTTTCACACACCCTTTTATACCGCTCTCACTGGCCTTGGTCTCTGTTTCTCACACCCTTTTATACCGCTCTCGCTGGTATTGATCCCTGTTTCTCACACCCTTTTATACCGCTCTCACTGGCATTGCTCTCTGTTTCTCACACCCTTTTATACCGCTCTCACTGGCATCTCCTCTCCGGTCTCGGTCTCTGTTTCTCACAACCTTTTATACCGCTCTCACGGGCCTCTCCTCTCCGGTCTCAGTCTCTGTTTCTCACTCCCTTTTATACCGCTCTCGCTGGCCTCTCCTCTCCGGTCTCAGTCTCTGTTTCTCACTCCCTTTTGTACCGCTCTCGCTGGTCTCTCCTCTCCGGACTCGGCCTCTGTTTATCGACCCTTTTATACCGCTCTCACTGGCCTTGGTCTCTGTTTCTCACACCCTTTTATACCGCTCTCACTGGCCTTGGTCTCTGTTCCTCACACACTTTTAGACCACTCTCGCTGGTCTCGGTCCCTGTTTCTCACAAACTTTTATACCGCTTTCACTGGCCTTGGTCCCTGTTTCTCACACCCTTTTATACCGATCTCGCTGGCCTTGGTCGCTGTTTCTCACACCCTTTTATACCACTCTCACTGGCCTTGGTCTCTGTTTCTCACACCCTTTTATACCGATCTCGCTGGCCTTGGTCCCTGTTTCTCACACCCTTTTATACCGATCTCGCTGGTCTTGGTCCCTGTTTCTCACACCCTTTTATACTGATCTCGCTGGCCTTGGTCCCTGTTTCTCACACCCTTTTATACCGCTCTCACTGGCCTTGGTCTCTGTTTCTCACACCCTTTTATACCGCTTTCACTGGCCTTGGTCTGTTTCTCACACCCTTTCATACCACTCTCACTGGCCTTGGTCTCTGTTTCTCACACACTTTTATACCGCTCTCACTGCCCTTGGTCTGTGTCTCACACCCTTTTATACCGCTCCCGCTGGCCTTGGTCCCTGTTTCTCACACACTTTTATACCGCTCTCACTGTCCTTGGTCCCTGTTTCTCACACCCTTTTATACCACTCTCACTGGCCTTGGTCCCGGTTTCACACACCCTTTTATACCGCTCTCACTGGCCTTGGTCTCTGTTTCTCACACCCTTTTAGACCACTCTCGCTGGTCTCGGTCCCTGTTTCTCACACACTTTTATTCCACTCTCGATGGCCTCTCCCCTCCGGTCTCGGTCTCTATTTCTCACACCTTTTTATACCGCCCTCATTGTCCTTGGTCTCTGTTTCTCGCACCCTTTTCTACCAGTCCCGCTTGCCTTTGTCCCGGTTTCTCACACCCTTTTATTCCGCTCTCACTGGCCTTGGTGCCTGTTTCTCACACCCTTTTATACCACTCTCACTGGCCTTGGTCTCTGTTTCTCACACCCTTTATTCCGCTCTCACTGGCCATGGTCTCTGTTTCTCACACCCTTTTATACCGCTCTCACTGGCATTGCTCTATGTTTCTCACACCCTTTTATACCGCTCTCACTGGCCTTGCTCTCTGTTTCTCACACACTTGTATACCGCTCTCGCTGGTCTTGGTCTGTTTCTCACACCCTTTTGTACCGCTCTCACTGGCCTTGGTATCTGTTTCTCACACCCTTTTATACCGTTCTCACTGGCCTTGGTCTCTGTTTCTCACACCCTTTTATACCGCTCTCACTGGCCTTGGTCTCTGTTTCTCACACCCTTTTATACTGCTCTCACTGGCCTTGGTCCCTGTTTCTCACACCCTTTTCTACCGCTCTCATTGTCCTTGGTCCCTGTTTCTCACACACTTTTCTACCACTCCCGCTGGCTTTGGTCCCTGTTTCTCACACCCTTTTATACCGTTCTCACTGGCCTTGGTCTCTGTTTCTCACACCCTTTTATACCGATCTCGCTGGCCTTGGTCTCTGTTTCTCACACCCTTTTATACCGCTCTCACTGGCCTTGGTCCCTGTTTCTCACACCCTTTTATACCGCTCTCATTGTCCTTGGTCCCTGTTTCTCACACCCTTTTATACCACTCTCGCTGGCCTTGGTCTCTGTTTCTCACACCCTTTTATACCTCTCTCACTGGCCTTGGTGACTGTTTCTCACACCCTTTTATACCTCTCTCACTGGCCTTTGTCTCTGTTTCTCACACACTTTCATACCGCTCTTACTGGCCTTGGTCTCTGTTTCTCACACCCTTTCATACCGCTCTCACTGGCCTTGGTCTCTGTTTCTCACACCCTTTCATACCGCTCTCACTGGCCTTGGTCTCTGTTTCTCACACCCTTTTATACCGCTCTCGCTGGCCTAGGTCTCTGTTTCTCAAATCCTTTTATACCGCTCTTGCTGGCCTCTCCTCTCCAGTCTCAGTCCCTGTTTCTCCCACCATTTTACACCGCTCTCACTGGCCTGGGTCTCTGTTTCTCACACCCTTTATTCCGCTCTCACTGGCCTGGGTCTCTGTTTCTCACACCCTTTTATACCTCTCTCGCTGGGCTTGGTCTCTGTTTCTCACACTCTTTTATACCGCTCTCACTGGCCTTGGTCCCTGTTTCTCACACCCTTTTATTCCGCTCTCGCTGGCCTCTATTCTCCAGTCTCGGTCTCTGTTTGTTGCGCCCTTTTATACCGCTCTCCCTGGCCTCTCCTCTCCGGTCTCAATCTCTATTTCTCACACACTTTTATACCGCTCTCGTTGGCCTCCCCTCTCCAGTCTCAGCGCTGTTTATTACGCCCTTCTATACCGCTCTCGCTGCCCTTGGTCCCTGTGTCGCACACCCTTTTATACCGAATTGGAAGGCCTTGGTTTCTGTTCCTCACACCATTTTACACGGCTCTCAGTGGCCTCTCCTCTCCGGTCTCGGTCTCTGTTTCTCACACCCTTTTATACCACTCTCGCTGGCCTCTCCTCTCCAGTCTCGGTCTCTGTTTCTCAAACCCTTTAATACCGATCTCGCTGGCCTTCGTCTCTGTTTCTCACACCCTTTTATACCCCTCTCGCTGGCCTTGTTATCTGTTTCTCACACCCTTTTATACCGCTCTCGCTGGCCTGTCCTCTCCGGTCTCGGTCTCTGTTTCTCACACCCTTTTCTACCGCTCCCGCTGGCCTTTGTCTCTGTTTTTCACACACTTTTATAGCGTTCTCACTCGCCTTGGTCTCTGTTTCTCACACCCTTTTATACCGCTTTCACTGGCCTTGGTCTCTGTTTCTCACACCCTTTTTTACCGCTCTCGCTGGCCTTGGTCTCTGTTTCTCACATCCTTTTATACCGCTCTCACTGGCCTTGGTCTCTGTTTCTCACACCCTTTTTTACCGCTCTCGCTGACCTCTCCTCTCCGGTCTCGGTCTCTGTTTTTCACACCCTTTTATACCGCTTTCACTGGCCTTGGTCTCTGTTTCTCACACCCTTTTATACCGCTCTCACTGGCCTTGGTCCCTGTTTCTCACACCCTTTTATACCGATCTCACTGGCCTTGGTCCCTGTTTCTCACACCCGTTTATACTGCGCTCACTGGCCTTGGTCTCTGTTTCTCACACCCTTTTATACAGCTCTCACTGGCCTTGGTCTCTGTTTCTCACACCCTTTTATACTGCTCTCACTGGCCTTGGTCTCTGTTTCTCACACCCTTTTATACCGCTCTCACTGGCCTTGGTGTCTGTTTCCCAAACCCTTTTATACCGCTCTCGCTGGCATTGGTCCCTGTTTCTCACACCCTTTTATACCGCTCTCAATGGCCTTGGTGTCTGTTTCCCAAACCCTTTTATACCGCTCTCGCTGGCATTGGTCTCTGTTTCTCACACCCTTTTATACCGCTCTCACTGGCCTTGGTCTCTGTTTCTCACACCCTTTTATACCGCTCTCACTGGCCTTGGTGTCTGTTTCCCAAACACTTTTATACCGCTCTCGCTGGCATTGGTCCCTGTTTCTCACACCCTTTTATACCGTTCTCACTGGCCTTGGTCTCTGTTTCTCACACCCTTTTATACCGATCTCGCTGGCCTTGGTCTCTGTTTCTCACACCCTTTTATACCGATCTCACTGGCCTTGGTCTCTGTTTCTCACACACTTTTATACCGCTCTCGCTGGCCTTGGCCTCTGTTTCTCACACCCTTTTATACCGCTCTCACTGGCCTTGGTCCCGGTTTCACACACCCTTTTATACCGCTCTCACTGGCCTTGGTCTCTGTTTCTCACACCCTTTTATACTGCTCTCACTGGCCTTGGTCTCTGTTTCTCACGCCCTTTTATAGGGCTCTCACTGGCCTTGGTCTCTGTTTCCCAAACACTTTTATACCGCTCTCGCTGGCATTGGTCCATGTTTCTCACACCCTTTTATACCGCTCTCACTGGTATTGCTCTCTGTTTCTCACACCCTTTTCTACCGCTCTCACTGGCCTCTCCTCTCCGGTCTTGGTCTCTATTTCTCACACCCTTTTATACCGCCCTCATTGTCCTTGGTCTCTGTTTCTCACACCCTTTTCTACCAGTCCCGCTGGCCTTTGTCCCGGTTTCTCACACCCTTTTATACCGCTCTCACTGGCCTCCTCTCTCCGATCTCGCCCTCTGTTTCTCACACCCTTTTATACCGCTCTCCCTGGCATTGCTCGATGTTTCTCACACCCTTTTATACCGCTCTCACTGGCCTAGCTCTCTGTTTCTCACACACTTTTATACCGCTCTCACTGTCCTTGGTCTCTGTTTCTCACACCCTTTTAGACCGCTTTCACTGGCCTTGTTCTGTTTCTCACACCCTTTTATACCACTCTCACTGGCCTTGGTCTCTGTTTCTCACACACTTTTATACCGCTCTCACTGCCCTTGGTCTGTTTCTCACACCCTTTTCTACCGCTCCCGTTGGCCTTGGTCCCTGTTTCTCACACACTTTTATACCGCTCACACTGGCCTTGGTCTCTGTTTCTCACACCCTTTTATACCGCTCTCGCTGGCCTTGGTCCCTGTTTCTCACAGCCTTTTATACCCCTCTTGTTGGCCTTAGTCCCTGTTTCTCACACCCTTTTATGCCGCTCTCGCTGGCCTCTCCTCTCCGGTCTCAGTCTCTGTTTCTGATACCCTTTTATACTGATTTCACTGGCCTTGGTCCCTGTTTCTCACACCCTTTTATACCGCTCTCACTGGCCTTGGTCCCTGTTTCTCACACCCTTTTATACCAGTCTCACTGACCTTGGTCTCTGTTTCTCACACCCTTTTATACCACTCTCGCTGGCCTTGGTCTCTGTTTCTCACACCCTTTTATACCTCTCTCCCTGGCCTTGGTGACTGTTTCTCACACCCTTTTATACCTCTCTCACTGGCCTTTGTCTCTGTTTCTCACACACTTTCATACCGCTCTTACTGGCCTTGGTCTCTGTTTCTCACACCCTTTCATACCGCTCTCACTGGCCTTGGTCTCTGTTTCTCACACCCTTTCATACCGCTCTCACTGGCCTTGGTCTCTGTTTCTCACACCCTTTTATACCGCTCTCGCTGGCCTAGGTCTCTGTTTCTCAAATCCTTTTATACCGCTCTTGCTGGCCTCTCCTCTCCAGTCTCAGTCCCTGTTTCTCCCACCATTTTACACCGCTCTCACTGGCCTGGGTCTCTGTTTCTCACACCCTTTATTCCGCTCTCACTGGCCTGGGTCTCTGTTTCTCACACCCTTTTATACCTCTCTCGCTGGGCTTGGTCTCTGTTTCTCACACTCTTTTATACCGCTCTCACTGGCCTTGGTCCCTGTTTCTCACACCCTTTTATACCGCTCTCGCTGGCCTCTATTCTCCAGTCTCGGTCTCTGTTTGTTGCGCCCTTTTATACCGCTCTCCCTGGCCTCTCCTCTCCGGTCTCAATCTCTATTTCTCACACACTTTTATACCGCTCTCGTTGGCCTCCCCTCTCCAGTCTCAGCGCTGTTTATTGCGCCCTTCTATACCGCTCTCGCTGCCCTTGGTCCCTGTGTCGCACACCCTTTTATACCGAATTGGAAGGCCTTGGTTTCTGTTCCTCACACCATTTTACACGGCTCTCAGTGGCCTCTCCTCTCCGGTCTCGGTCTCTGTTTCTCACACCCTTTTATACCACTCTCGCTGGCCTCTCCTCTCCAGTCTCGGTCTCTGTTTCTCAAACCCTTTAATACCGATCTCGCTGGCCTTCGTCTCTGTTTCTCACACCCTTTTATACCCCTCTCGCTGGCCTTGTTATCTGTTTCTCACACCCTTTTATACCGCTCTCGCTGGCCTGTCCTCTCCGGTCTCGGTCTCTGTTTCTCACACCCTTTTCTTACCGCTCCCGCTGGCCTTTGTCTCTGTTTTTCACACCCTTTTATAGCGTTCTCACTCGCCTTGGTCTCTGTTTCTCACACCCTTTTATACCGCTTTCACTGGCCTTGGTCTCTGTTTCTCACACCCTTTTTTACCGCTCTCGCTGGCCTTGGTCTGTTTCTCACACCCTTTTTTACCGCTCTCGCTGACCTCTCCTCTCCGGTCTCGGTCTCTGTTTTTCACACCCTTTTATACCGCTTTCACTGGCCTTGGTCTCTGTTTCTCACACCCTTTTATACCGCTCTCACTGGCCTTGGTCCCTGTTTCTCACACACTTTAATACCGATCTCACTGGCCTTGGTCCCTGTTTCTCACACCCGTTTATACTGCGCTCACTGGCCTTGGTCTCTGTTTCTCACACCCTTTTATACAGCTCTCACTGGCCTTGGTCTCTGTTTCTCACACCCTTTTATACTGCTCTCACTGGCCTTGGTCTCTGTTTCTCACACCCTTTTATACCGCTCTCACTGGCCTTGGTGTCTGTTTCCCAAACCCTTTTATACCGCTCTCGCTGGCATTGGTCCCTGTTTCTCACACCCTTTTATACCGCTCTCAATGGCCTTGGTGTCTGTTTCCCAAACCCTTTTATACCGCTCTCGCTGGCATTGGTCTCTGTTTCTCACACCCTTTTATACCGCTCTCACTGGCCTTGGTCTCTGTTTCTCACACCCTTTTATACCGCTCTCACTGGCCTTGGTGTCTGTTTCCCAAACACTTTTATACCGCTCTCGCTGGCATTGGTCCCTGTTTCTCACACCCTTTTATACCATTCTCACTGGCTTGGTCTCTGTTTCTCACACCCTTTTATACCGATCTCGCTGGCCTTGGTCTCTGTTTCTCACACCCTTTTATACCTCTCTCCCTGGCCTTGGTGACTGTTTCTCACACCCTTTTATACCTCTCTCACTGGCCTTTGTCTCTGTTTCTCACACACTTTCATACCGCTCTTACTGGCCTTGGTCTCTGTTTCTCACACCCTTTCATACCGCTCTCACTGGCCTTGGTCTCTGTTTCTCACACCCTTTCATACCGCTCTCACTGGCCTTGGTCTCTGTTTCTCACACCCTTTTATACCGCTCTCGCTGGCCTAGGTCTCTGTTTCTCAAATCCTTTTATACCGCTCTTGCTGGCCTCTCCTCTCCAGTCTCAGTCCCTGTTTCTCCCACCATTTTACACCGCTCTCACTGGCCTGGGTCTCTGTTTCTCACACCCTTTATTCCGCTCTCACTGGCCTGGGTCTCTGTTTCTCACACCCTTTTATACCTCTCTCGCTGGGCTTGGTCTCTGTTTCTCACACTCTTTTATACCGCTCTCACTGGCCTTGGTCCCTGTTTCTCACACCCTTTTATACCGCTCTCGCTGGCCTCTATTCTCCAGTCTCGGTCTCTGTTTGTTGCGCCCTTTTATACCGCTCTCCCTGGCCTCTCCTCTCCGGTCTCAATCTCTATTTCTCACACACTTTTATACCGCTCTCGTTGGCCTCCCCTCTCCAGTCTCAGCGCTGTTTATTGCGCCCTTCTATACCGCTCTCGCTGCCCTTGGTCCCTGTGTCGCACACCCTTTTATACCGAATTGGAAGGCCTTGGTTTCTGTTCCTCACACCATTTTACACGGCTCTCAGTGGCCTCTCCTCTCCGGTCTCGGTCTCTGTTTCTCACACCCTTTTATACCACTCTCGCTGGCCTCTCCTCTCCAGTCTCGGTCTCTGTTTCTCAAACCCTTTAATACCGATCTCGCTGGCCTTCGTCTCTGTTTCTCACACCCTTTTATACCCCTCTCGCTGGCCTTGTTATCTGTTTCTCACACCCTTTTATACCGCTCTCGCTGGCCTGTCCTCTCCGGTCTCGGTCTCTGTTTCTCACACCCTTTTCTACCGCTCCCCGCTGGCCTTTGTCTCTGTTTTTCACACCCTTTTATAGCGTTCTCACTCGCCTTGGTCTCTGTTTCTCACACCCTTTTATACCGCTTTCACTGGCCTTGGTCTCTGTTTCTCACACCCTTTTTTACCGCTCTCGCTGGCCTTGGTCTGTTTCTCACACCCTTTTTTACCGCTCTCGCTGACCTCTCCTCTCCGGTCTCGGTCTCTGTTTTTCACACCCTTTTATACCGCTTTCACTGGCCTTGGTCTCTGTTTCTCACACCCTTTTATACCGCTCTCACTGGCCTTGGTCCCTGTTTCTCACACACTTTAATACCGATCTCACTGGCCTTGGTCCCTGTTTCTCACACCCGTTTATACTGCGCTCACTGGCCTTGGTCTCTGTTTCTCACACCCTTTTATACAGCTCTCACTGGCCTTGGTCTCTGTTTCTCACACCCTTTTATACTGCTCTCACTGGCCTTGGTCTCTGTTTCTCACACCCTTTTATACCGCTCTCACTGGCCTTGGTGTCTGTTTCCCAAACCCTTTTATACCGCTCTCGCTGGCATTGGTCCCTGTTTCTCACACCCTTTTATACCGCTCTCAATGGCCTTGGTGTCTGTTTCCCAAACCCTTTTATACCGCTCTCGCTGGCATTGGTCTCTGTTTCTCACACCCTTTTATACCGCTCTCACTGGCCTTGGTCTCTGTTTCTCACACCCTTTTATACCGCTCTCACTGGCCTTGGTGTCTGTTTCCCAAACACTTTTATACCGCTCTCGCTGGCATTGGTCCCTGTTTCTCACACCCTTTTATACCATTCTCACTGGCTTGGTCTCTGTTTCTCACACCCTTTTATACCGATCTCGCTGGCCTTGGTCTCTGTTTCTCACACCCTTTTATACCGATCTCACTGGCCTTGGTCTCTGTTTCTCACACACTTTTATACCGCTCTCGCTGGCCTTGGCCTCTGTTTCTCACACCCTTTTATACCGCTCTCACTGGCCTTGGTCCCGGTTTCACACACCCTTTTATACCGCTCTCACTGGCCTTGGTCTCTGTTTCTCACACCCTTTTATACCGCTCTCACTGGCCTTGCCTCTCTGTTTCTCACACACTTGTATACCGCTCTCGCTGGTCTTGGTCTGTTTCTCACACCCTTTTGTACCGCTCTCACTGGCCTTGGTATCTGTTTCTCACACCCTTTTATACCGTTCTCACTGGCCTTGGTCTCTGTTTCTCACACCCTTTTATACCGCTCTCACTGGCCTTGGTCTCTGTTTCTCACACCCTTTTATACTGCTCTCACTGGCCTTGGTCCCTGTTTCTCACACCCTTTTCTACCGCTCTCATTGTCCTTGGTCCCTGTTTCTCACACACTTTTCTACCACTCCCGCTGGCTTTGGTCCCTGTTTCTCACACCCTTTTACACCGTTCTCACTGGCCTTGGTCTCTGTTTCTCACACCCTTTTATACCGATCTCGCTGGCCTTGGTCTCTGTTTCTCACACCCTTTTATACCGCTCTCACTGGCCTCGGTCCCTGTTTCTCACACCCTTTTATACCGCTCTCATTGTCCTTGGTCCCTGTTTCTCACACACTTTTCTACCACTCCCGCTGGCTTTGGTCCCTGTTTCTCACACCCCTTTTATACCGTTCTCACTGGCCTTGGTCTCTGTTCTCACACCCTTTTATACCGATCTCGCTGGCCTTGGTCTCTGTTTCTCACACCCTTTTATACCGATCTCACTGGCCTTGGTCTCTGTTTCTCACACACTTTTATACCGCTCTCGCTGGCCTTGGCCTCTGTTTCTCACACCCTTTTATACCGCTCTCACTGGCCTTGGTCCCGGTTTCACACACCCTTTTATACCGCTCTCACTGGCCTTGGTCTCTGTTTCTCACACCCTTTTATACTGCTCTCACTGGCCTTGGTCACTGTTCTCACGCCCTTTTATACCGCTCTCACTGGCCTTGGTCTCTGTTTCCCAAACACTTTTATAACCGCTCTCGCTGGCATTGGTCCATGTTTGTCACACCCTTTTATACCGCTCTCACTGGTATTGCTCTCTGTTTCTCACACCCTTTTCTACCGCTCTCACTGGCCTCTCCTCTCCGGTCTCGGTCTCTATTTCTCACACCCTTTTATACCGCCCTCATTGTCCTTGGTCTCTGTTTCTCACACCCTTTTCTACCAGTCCCGCTGGCCTTTGTCCCGGTTTCTCACACCCTTTATACCGCTCTCACTGGCCTCCTCTCTCCGATCTCGCCCTCTGTTTCTCACACCCTTTTATACCGCTCTCCCTGGCATTGCTCGATGTTTCTCACACCCTTTTATACCGCTCTCACTGGCCTTGCTCTCTGTTTCTCACACACTTTTATACCGCTCTCACTGTCCTTGGTCTCTGTTTCTCACACCCTTTTAGACCGCTTTCACTGGCCTTGTTCTGTTCTCACACCCTTTTATACCACTCTCACTGGCCTTGGTCTCTGTTTCTCACACACTTTTATACCGCTCTCACTGCCCTTGGTCTGTTTCTCACACCCTTTTCTACCGCTCCCGTTGGCCTTGGTCCCTGTTTCTCACACACTTTTATACCGCTCACACTGGCCTTGGTCTCTGTTTCTCACACCCTTTTATACCGCTCTCGCTGGCCTTGGTCCCTGTTTCTCACAGCCTTTTATACCCCTCTTGTTGGCCTTAGTCCCTGTTTCTCACACCCTTTTATGCCGCTCTCGCTGGCCTCTCACCTCTCCGGTCTCAGTCTCTGTTTCTGATACCCTTTTATACTGATTTCACTGGCCTTGGTCCCTGTTTCTCACACCCTTTTATACCGCTCTCACTGGCCTTGGTCCCTGTTTCTCACACCCTTTAATACCAGTCTCACTGACCTTGGTCTCTGTTTCTCACACCCTTTTATACCACTCTCGCTGGCCTTGGTCTCTGTTTCTCACACCCTTTTATACCTCTCTCCCTGGCCTTGGTGACTGTTTCTCACACCCTTTTCTACCTCTCTCACTGGCCTTTGTCTCTGTTTCTCACACACTTTCATACCGCTCTTACTGGCCTTGGTCTCGTTTCTCACACCCTTTCATACCGCTCTCACTGGCCTTGGTCTCTGTTTCTCACCACCCTTTCATACCGCTCTCACTGGCCTTGGTCTCTGTTTCTCACACCTTTTATACCGCTCTCGCTGGCCTAGGTCTCTGTTTCTCAAATCCTTTTATACCGCTCTTGCTGGCCTCTCCTCTCCAGTCTCAGTCCCTGTTTCTCCCACCATTTTACACCGCTCTCACTGGCCTGGGTCTCTGTTTCTCACACCCTTTATTCCGCTCTCACTGGCCTGGGTCTCTGTTTCTCACACCCTTTTATACCTCTCTCGCTGGGCTTGGTCTCTGTTTCTCACACTCTTTTATACCGCTCTCACTGGCCTTGGTCCCTGTTTCTCACACCCTTTTATACCGCTCTCGCTGGCCTCTATTCTCCAGTCTCGGTCTCTTGTTTGTTGCGCCCTTTTATACCGCTCTCCCCTGGCCTCTCCTCTCCGGTCTCAATCTCTATTTCTCACACACTTTTATACCGCTCTCGTTGGCCTCCCCTCTCCAGTCTCAGCGCTGTTTATTGCGCCCTTCTATACCGCTCTCGCTGCCCTTGGTCCCTGTGTCGCACACCCTTTTATACCGAATTGGAAGGCCTTGGTTTCTGTTCCTCACACCATTTTACACGGCTCTCAGTGGCCTCTCCTCTCCGGTCTCGGTCTCTGTTACTCTCACACCCTTTTATACCACTCTCGCTGCCTCTCCTCTCCAGTCTCGGTCTCTGTTTCTCAAACCCTTTAATACCGATCTCGCTGGCCTTCGTCTCTGTTTCTCACACCCTTTTATACCCCTCTCGCTGGCCTTGTTATCTGTTTCTCACACCCTTTTATACCGCTCTCGCTGGCCTGTCCTCTCCGGTCTCGGTCTCTGTTTCTCACACCCTTTTCTACCGCTCCCGCTGGCCTTTGCCTCTGTTTTTCACACCCCTTTTATAGCGTTCTCACTCGCCTTGGTCTCTGTTTCTCAGGACCCTTTTATACCGCTTTCACTGGCCTTGGTCTCTGTTTCTCACACCCTTTTTTACCGCTCTCCGCTGGCCTTGGTCTCTGTTTCTCACACCCTTTTATACCCGCTCTCACTGGCCCTTGGTCTCTGTTTCTCACACCCTTTTTTACCGCTCTTGCTGACCTCTCCTCTCCGGTCTCGGTCTCTGTTTTTCACACCCCTTTTATACCGCTTTCACTGGCCATGGTCTCTGTTTCTCACACCCTTTTATACCGTTCTCACTGGCCTTGGTCCCTGTTTCTCACACACTTTAATACCGATCTCACTGGCCTTGGTCCCTGTTTCTCACACCCGTTTATACTGCGCTCAACTGGCCTTGGTCTCTGTTTCTCACACCCTTTTATACAGCTCTCACTGGCCTTGGTCTCTGTTTCTCACACCCTTTTATACTGCTCTCACTGGCCTTGGTCTCTGTTTCTCACACCCTTTCATACCGCTCTCACTGGCCTTGGTGTCTGTTTCCCAAACCCTTTTAATACCGCTCTCGCTGGCATTGGTCCCTGTTTCTCACACCCCTTTTATACCGCTCTCAACGGCCTTGGTGTCTGTTTCCCAAACCCTTTTCTACCACTCCCGCTGGCTTTGGTCCCTGTTTCTCACACCCTTTTATACCGTTCTCACTGGCCTTGGTCTCTGTTTCTCACACCCTTTTATTACCGATCTCGCTGGCCTTGGTCTCTGTTTCTCACACCCTTTTATACCGCTCTCACTGGCCTTGGTCCCTGTTTCTCACACCCTTTTATACCGCTCTCATTGTCCTTGGTCCCTGTTTCTCACACACTTTTCTACCACTCCCGCTGGCTTTGGTCCCTGTTTCTCACACCCTTTTATACTGTTCTCACTGGCCTTGGTCTCTGTTTCTCACACCCTTTTTATACCGATCTCGCTGGCCTGGTCTCTGTTTCTCACACCCTTTTATACCGCTCTCACTGGCCTTGGTCCCGGTTTCACACACCCTTTTATACCGCTCTCACTGGCCTTGGTCTCTGTTTCTCACACCCTTTTATACCGCTCTCGCTGGTATTGATCCCTGTTTTCCACACCCTTTTATACCGCTCTCACTGGGCATTGCTCTCTGTTTCTCACACCCTTTTATACCGCTCTCACTGGCATCTCCTCTCCGGTCTCGGTCTCTGTTTTCTCACAACCTTTTATACCGCTCTCACGGGCCTCTCCTCTCCGGTCTCAGTCTCTGTTTCTCACTCCCTTTATACCGCTCTCGCTGGCCTCTCCTCTCCGGTCTCAGTCTCTGTTTCTCACACCCTTTTGTACCGCTCTCGCTGGTCTCTCTCTCCGGACTCGGCCTCTGTTTATCGACCCTTTTATACCGCTCTCACTGGCCTTGGTCTCTGTTTCTCACACCCTTTTATACCGCTCTCACTGGCCTTGGTCTCTGTTCCTCACACACTTTTAGACCACTCTCGCTGGTCTCGGTCCCTGTTTCTCACAAACTTTTATTACCCGCTTTCACTGGCCTTGGTCCCTGTTTCTCACACCCTTTTATACCGATCTCGCTGGCCTTGGTCGCTGTTTCTCACACCCTTTTTATCCACTCTCACTGGCCTTGGTCTCTGTTTCTCACACCCTTTTATACCGATCTCGCTGGCCTTGGTCCCTGTTTCTCACACCCCTTTATACCGATCTCGCTGGTCTTGGTCCCTGTTTCTCACACCCTTTTATACTGATCTCGCTGGCCTTGGTCCCTGTTTCTCACACCCTTTTATACACGCTCTCACTGGCCTTGGTCTCTGTTTCTCACACCCTTTTATTCCGCTTTCACTGGCCTTGGTCTGTTTCTCACACCCTTTCATACCACTCTCACTGGCCTTGGTCTCTGTTTCTCACACACTTTTATACCGCTCTCACTGCCCTTGGTCTGTGTCTCACACCCTTTTATACCGCTCCCGCTGGCCTTGGTCCCTGTTTCTCACACACTTTTTATACCGCTCTCACTGTCCTTGGTCCCTGTTTCTCACACCCTTTTATACCACTCTCACTGGCCTTGGTCCCGGTTTCACACACCCTTTTATACCGCTCTCCACTGGCCTTGGTCTCTGTTTCTCACACCCTTTTAGACCACTCTCGCTGGTCTCGGTCCCTGTTTCTCACACACTTTTATTCCACTCTCGATGGCCTCTCCCCTCCGGTCTCGGTCTCTATTTCTCACACCTTTTTATACCGCCCTCATTGTCCTTGGTCTCTGTTTCTCACACCCTTTTCTACCAGTCCCGCTGGCCTTTGTCCCGGTTTCTCACACCCTTTTATTCCGCTCTCACTGGCCTCCTCTCTCCGATCTCGCCCCCTGTTTCTCACACCCTTTTATACCGCTCTCACTGGCCTTGGTGCCTGTTTCTCACACCCTTTTATACCACTCTCACTGGCCTTGGTCTCTGTTTCTCACACCCTTATTCCGCTCTCACTGGCCATGGTCTCTGTTTCTCACACCCTTTTATACCGCTCTCACTGGCATTGCTCTATGTTTCTCACACCCTTTTATACCGCTCTCACTGGCCTTGCTCTCTGTTTCTCACACACTTGTATACCGCTCTCGCTGGTCTTGGTCTGTTTCTCACCACCCTTTTGTACCGCTCTCACTGGCCTTGGTATCTGTTTCTCACACCCTTTTATACCGTTCTCACTGGCCTTGGTCTCTGTTTCTCACACCCTTTTTATACCGCTCTCACTGGCCTTGGTCTCTGTTTCTCACACCCTTTTATACTGCTCTCACTGGCCTTGGTCCCTGTTTCTCACACCCTTTTCTACCGCTCTCATTGTCCTTGGTCCCTGTTTCTCACACACTTTTCTACCACTCCCGCTGGCTTTGGTCCCTGTTTCTCACACCCTTTTATACCGTTCTCACTGGCCTTGGTCTCTGTTTCTCACACCCTTTTATACCGATCTCGCTGGCCTTGGTCTCTGTTTCTCACACCCTTTTATACCGCTCTCACTGGCCTTGGTCCCTGTTTCTCACACCCTTTTATACCGCTCTCATTGTCCTTGGTCCCTGTTTTTCACACCCTTTTATACCACTCTCGCTGGCCTTGGTCTCTGTTTCTCACACCCTTTTATACCTCTCTCACTGGCCTTGGTGACTGTTTCTCACACCCTTTTATACCTCTCTCACTGGCCTTTGTCTCTGTTTCTCACACACTTTCATACCGCTCTTACTGGCCTTGGTCTCTGTTTCTCACACCCTTTCATACCGCTCTCACTGGCCTTGGTCTCTGTTTCTCACACCCTTTCATACCGCTCTCACTGGCCTTGGTCTCTGTTTCTCACACCCTTTTATACCGCTCTCGCTGGCCTAGGTCTCTGTTTCTCAAATCCTTTTATACCGCTCTTGCTGGCCTCTCCTCTCCAGTCTCAGTCCCTGTTTCTCCCACCATTTTACACCGCTCTCACTGGCCTGGGTCTCTGTTTCTCACACCCTTTATTCCGCTCTCACTGGCCTGGGTCTATGTTTCTCACACCCTTTTATACCTCTCTCGCTGGGCTTGGTCTCTGTTTCTCACACTCTTTTATACCGCTCTCACTGGCCTTGGTCCCTGTTTCTCACACCCTTTTATTCCGCTCTCGCTGGCCTCTATTCTCCAGTCCTCGGTCTCTGTTTGTTGCGCCCTTTTATACCGCTCTCCCTGGCCTCTCCTCTCCGGTCTCAATCTCTATTTCTCACACACTTTTATACCGCTCTCGTTGGCCTCCCCTCTCCAGTCTCAGCGCTGTTTATTACGCCCTTCTATACCGCTCTCGCTGCCCTTGGTCCCTGTGTCGCACACCCTTTTTATACCGAATTGGAAGGCCTTGGTGTCTGTTCCTCACACCCATTTTACACGGCTCTCAGTGGCCTCTCCTCTCCGGTCTCGGTCTCTGTTTCTCACACCCTTTTATACCACTCTCGCTGGCCTCTCCTCTCCAGTCTCGGTCTCTGTTTCTCAAACCCTTTAATACCGATCTCGCTGGCCTTCGTCTCTGTTTCTCACACCCTTTTATACCCCTCTCGCTGGCCTTGTTATCTGTTTCTCACACCCTTTTATACCGCTCTCGCTGGCCTGTCCTCTCCGGTCTCGGTCTCTGTTTCTCACACCCTTTTCTACCGCTCCCCGCTGGCCTTTGTCTCTGTTTTTCACACACTTTTATAGCGTTCTCACTCCGCTTGGTCTCTGTTTCTCACACCCTTTTATACCGCTTTCACTGGCCTTGGTCTCTGTTTCTCACACCCTTTTTTACCGCTCTCGCTGGCCTTGGTCTCTGTTTCTCACACCCTTTTATACCGCTCTCACTGGCCTTGGTCTCTGTTTCTCACACCCTTTTTTACCGCTCCTCCGCTGACCTCTCCCTCTCCGGTCTCGGTCTCTGTTTTTCACACCCTTTTATACCGCTTTCACTGGCCTTGGTCTCTGTTTCTCACACCCTTTTTATACCGCTCTCACTGGCCTTGGTCCCTGTTCTCACACCCTTTTATACCGATCTCACTGCCTTGGTCCCTGTTTCTCACACCCGTTTATACTGCGCTCACTGGCCTTGGTCTCTGTTTCTCACACCCTTTTATACAGCTCTCACTGGCCTTGGTCTCTGTTTCTCACACCCTTTTATACTGCTCTCACTGGCCTTGGTCTCTGTTTCTCACACACCTTTTATACCGCTCTCACTGGCCTTGGTGTCTGTTTCCCAAACCCTTTTATACCCGCTCTCGCTGGCATTGGTCCCTGTTTCTCACACCCTTTTATACCGCTCTCAATGGCCTTGGTGTCTGTTTCCCAAACCCTTTTATACCGCTCTCAGCTGGCATTGGTCTCTGTTTCTCACACCCTTTTATACCGCTCTCACTGGCCTTGGTCTCTGTTTCTCACACCCTTTTATACCGCTCTCACTGGCCTTGGTGTCTGTTATCCCAAACACTTTTATACCGCTCTCGCTGGCATTGGTCCCTGTTTCTCACACCCTTTTATACCGTTCTCACTGGCCTTGGTCTCTGTTTCTCACACCCTTTTATACCGATCTCGCTGGCCTTGGTCTCTGTTTCTCACACCCTTTTATACCGATCTCACTGGCCTTGGTCTCTGTTTCTCACACACTTTTATACCGCTCTCGCTGGCCTTGGCCTCTGTTCTCACACCCTTTTATACCGCTCTCACTGGCCTTGGTCCCGGTTTCACACACCCTTTTATACCGCTCTCACTGGCCTTGGTCTCTGTTTCTCACACCCTTTTATACTGCTCTCACTGGCCTTGGTCTCTGTTTCTCAACGCCCTTTTATAGGGCTCTCACTGGCCTTGGTCTCTGTTTCCCAAACACTTTTATACCGCTCTCGCTGGCATTGGTCCATGTTTCTACACCCTTTTATACCGCTCTCACTGGTATTGCTCTCTGTTTCTCACACCCTTTCTACCGCTCTCACTGGCCTCTCCTCTCCGGTCTTTGGTCTCTATTTCTCACACCCTTTTATACCCGCCCTCATTGTCCTTGGTCTCTGTTTCTCACAACCCTTTTCTACCAGTCCCCGCTGGCCTTTGTCCCGGTTTCTCACACCCTTTTATACCGCTCTCACTGGCCTCCTCTCTCCGATCTCGCCCTCTGTTTCTCACACCCTTTTATACCGCTCTCCCTGGCATTGCTCGATGTTTCTCACACCCTTTTATACCGCTCTCACTGGCCTAGCTCTCTGTTTCTCACACACTTTTATACCGCTCTC
>JANJGN010002883.1:0-52500 GCA_026770705.1 Isurus oxyrinchus
GGGGAGTGTTTGATGGGGACAGTGTAGAGGGAGATTTACTCTGTATCTAACCCCGTGCTGTACCTGTCCTGGGAGTGTTTGATGGGGACAGTGTAGAGGAGCTTTACTCTGTATCTAACCCCGTGCTGTACCTGCCCTGGGAGTGTTTGATGGGGACAGTGTAGAGGGAGCTTTACTCTGTATCTAACCCTGTGCTGTACCTGTCCTGGGAGTGGTTTGATGGGGACAGTGTAGAGGGAGTGTGATTCTGTATCTAACCCCGTGCTGTACCTCTCCTGGGAGTGTTTGTTGGGGACAGTGTAGAGGGAGCTTTACTCTGTATCTAACCCACTGCTGTACCTGTCCTGGGAGTGTTTGATGAGGACGGTGTAGAGGGAGTTTTACTCTGTATCTAATCACGTGCTGCAACTGTCCTGGGAGTGTTTGATGGGGAGGGTGTAGAGGGAGCATTACTCTGTATCTAACCCTGTGCTGTCCCTGTCCTGGGAGTGTTTGATGAGGAGGGTGTAGAGGGAGCATTACTCTGTATCTAACCACGTACTGTACCTGTCCTGGGAGTGTTTGATGGGGACAGTGTAGAGGGAGATTTACTCTGTATCTAATCCCTGTGCTGTACCTGTCCTGGGACTGTTTGATGGGGACAGTGTAGAGGAGATTTACCCTGTATCTAAACCCGTGCTCTACCTGTCCTGTGAGTGTTTGATGGGGACAGGGTAGAGGGAGCTTTACTCTGTATCTAACCCCGTGCTGTACCTGTCCTGGGAGTGTTTGATGGGGACAGTGTAAAGGGAGCTATACTCTGTATCTAACCCCGTGCTGTACCTGTCCTGGGAGTGTTTGATGAGGACAGTGTAGAGGGAGCTTTACTCTGTATCTAACCCCGTGCTGTACCTGTCCTGGGAGTGTTTGATGGCGAAAGAGTAGAGGGAGATTTACTCCTATCTCACCCCGTGCTGTACCTGTCCTGGGAGTGTTTGATGGGCACTGTGTAGAGGGAGCTTTACACTGTATCTGACCCCATGCTGTAACCTGTCCTGGGAGTGTTTGATCGGGACAGCATAGAGGGAGCATTACTCTGTATTTAACCCCGTGCTGTACATGTCCTGGGAGTGTTTGATGGGAGGGTGTAGAGGGAGCATTACATCTGTATCTAACCCCGTGCTGTCCCTGTCCTGGGAGTGTTTGATGAGGTGGGTGTAGAGGGAGCATTACTCTGTATCTAACCACGTACTGTACCTGTCCTGGGAGTGTTGATGGAGACAGTGTAGAGGGAGCTTTACTCTGTATCTAAGCCCATGCTGTACCTGTCCTGGGAATGTTTGATGGGGACAGTGTAGAGGAAGCTTTACTCTGTATCTAATCCTGTGCTGTTCCTGTCCTGAGAGTGTTTGATGGGGACAGTGTAGACCGAGCTTCACTCTGTATCTAACCCGTGCAGTACCAGTCCCGGGAATGTTTGATGGGGACAGTGTCGATGGAGCATTACTCTGTATCTAACCCTGTGCTGTACCTGTCCTGGGAGTGTTTCATGGGGAGGGTGAAGAGGGAGCATTACTCCTGTATCTAACCCCGTGCTGTCCCTGTCCTGGGAGTGTTTGATGAGGTGGGTGCAGAGGGTGCATTACTCTGTATCTAACCACGTACTGTAACTGTCCTAAGAGTGTTTGATGGAGACAGTGTAGAGGGAGCTTTACTCTGTATCTAACCCCGAGCTTTACCTGTCCTGGGAGTGTTTGATGGGGACAGTGTAGAGGGAGATTTACTTTCTATCTAACCCTATGCTGTACCTCACCTGGGAGTGTTTGATGGGGACAGTGTAGAGGGAGATTTACTGACTATCTCACCCCGTGCTGTACCTGTCCTGGGAGTGTTTGATGGGGACAGTGTAGAGGGAGCTTTACTCTGTATCTAACCCCGTGCTGTACCTGTCCTGGGACTGTTTGATGGGGACAGTGTAAAGGGAGCTTTACTCTGTATCTACCCCGTGGCTGTACATGTCCTGGGAGTGTTTGATGGGGAGGGTGTAGAGGGAGCATTACTCTGTATCTAACCCCCGTGCTGTCCCTGTCCTGGGAGTGTTTGATGGGGACAGTGTAGAGGGATAATTACTCTGTATCTAACCCCGTGCTGTACCTGTCCTGGGAGTGTTTGATGAGGTGGGTGTAGAGGGAGCATTACTCTGTATCTAACCACGTACTGTACCTGTCCTGGGAATGTTTGATGGTGATGGTGTAGAGGGAGCTTTACTCTGTATCTAACCCCATGCTGTATCTGTCCTGGGAGTGTTTGATGGGGACAGTGCAGAGGGAGATTTACTCTGTATCTAACACCGTGCTGTACCTGTCCTGGGAGTGTTTGATGGGGACGGTGTAGAGGGAGATTTACTCTGTATCTAACCACGTACTGTACCTGTCCTGGGAGTGTTTGATGGAGACAGTGTAGAGCGAGCTTTACTCTGTATCTAAGCCCATGCTGTACCTTGTCCTGGGAGTGTTTGATGGAGGACAGTGTAGAGGGAGATTTACTTCTGTATCTAAGCCCGTGCTGTACCTGTCCTGGGAGTGTTTGATGGGGACAGTGTAGAGGGAGATTTACTCTCTATCTAACCCTATGCTGTACCTCTCCTGGGAGTGTTTGATGGGGACAGTGTAGAGGGAGATTTACTGTCTATCTCACCCCGTGCTGTACCTGTCCTGGGAGTGTTTGATGGGGACAGTGTAGAGGGAGCTTTACTCTCAATCTAACCCTATGCTGTACCTGTCCTGGGAGTGTTTGATGGGGACAGAGTAGAGGGAGCTTTACTCTGTATGTAACCCCGTGCTGTACCTGTCCTGGGACTGTTTGATGGGGGACAGTGTAAAGGGAGCTTTACTCTGTATCTAACCCCGTGCTGTCCCTGTCCTGGGAGTGTTTGATGAGGTGGGTGTAGAGGGATAATTACTCTGTATCTAACCACGTACTGTACCTGTCCTGGGAGTGTTTGATCGAGACAGTGTAGAGGGAGCTTTACTCTGTACCTAACCCCGTGCTGTACCTGTCCTGGGAGTGTTTGATGGGGACAGTGTAGAGGGAGCTTTACTCTGTATCTAACCCCGTGCTTTACCTGGCCTGTGAGTGTTTGATGGGGACGGTGTAGAGGGAGCTTTACTCTGTATCTTACCCCTTGCTGTACGTGTCCTGGGAGTGTTTGATGGGGACAGAGTCGAGGGAGATTTACTCTGTATCTAACCCTGTGCGGTACCAGTCCTGGAGTGTTTGATGGGGACAGTGTAGAGGGAGATTTACTGTCTATCTAACCCCATGTTGTACCTGTCCTGGAGTGTTTGATGGGGACAGTGAAGAGGGAGATTTATTGTCTATCTAACCCCATGTTGCACCTGTCCTGGGAGTGTTGATGGGGACAGTGTAGAGGGAGATTTACTCTGTATCAGACCCCATGCTGTACCTGTCCTGGGAGTGTTTGATGGGGACAGTGTAGAGGGAGTTTTACTCTGTATCTATCCCTGTGCTATACCTGCCCTGGAGTGTTTGATGGGGACAGTGTAGAGGGAGCAATTACTCTGTATCTAACCCCGTGCTGTACCTGTCCTGGGAGTGTTTGATGGGACAGTGTAGAGGGAGCTTTACTCTGTATCTAACTCCTTGCTGTACCAGTCCTGGAAATGTTTGATGGGGACAGTGTAGATGGAGCTTTACTCTGCATCTAACCCCTTGCTTTACATGTCCTGGGAGTATTTTGAAGGGGATGGTGTAGAGGGAGCTTTACACTGTATCTCACACCTTGCTCTACCTGTCTTGGGTGTGTTTGATCGGGACAGCATAGAGGGAGCATTACTCTGTATTTAACCCCGTGCTGTACCTGTCCTGGGAGTGTTTGAGGGACAGTGTAGAGAGAGCTTTACTCTGTATCTAACCCTGTGCTGTACCATTCCTGGGAGTGTTTGATGGGGACAGAGTAGAGGGAGATTTACTCTGTATCTAACCCCGTGCTGTACCTGTCCTGGGAGTGTTTGATGGGGACAGTATAGAGGGAGCATTACTCTGTATCTAACCCCGTGCTGTACCTCTCCTGGGAGTGAATGATGGGGACAGTGTAGAGGGAGATTTACTCTGTATCTAACCCTGTGCTGCACCATTCTGGGAGTGTTTGATGGCGGACAGTGTAGAGAGAGCTTCACTCTGTATCTAACCCCGTGCTGTACCTGTGCTGGAGTGTTTTGATGGGGACAGAGTAGAGGGAGCTTTACTCTGTATCTAACCGCGTGCTGTACTGTCCCGGAGTGTTTGAAGGGGTCAGTGTAAAGGGAGCTTTACTCTGTATCTAACCCCGTGCTGTACATGTCCTGGGAGTGTTTGATGAGGTGGGTGTAGAGGGATAATTTCTCTCTATCTAACCACGTACTGTACCTGTCCTGGGAGTGTTTGATGAGACAGTGTAGAGGGAGCTTTACTCTGTATCTAACCCCTTGCTGTACTGTCCTGGGAGTGTTTGATGGGGACAGTGTAGAGGAAGCTTTACTCTGTATCTAACCCCGTGCTTTACCTGGCCTGTGAGTGTTCGATGGGGACGGTGTAGAGGGAGCTTTACTCTGTATCTTACCCCTTGCTGTACGTGTCCTGGGAGTGTCTGATGGGGACTGTGTCGAGGGAGATTAACTCTGAATCTAACCCTGTGCAGTACCATTACCTGGGAGTGTTGATGGGACAGAGTAGAGGGAGATTTACTCTGTATCATAACCCCGTGCTGTACCTGTCCTGGGAGTGTTTGATGGGGACAGTATAGAGGGAGCATTACTCTGTATCTAACCCCGTGCTGTACCTGTCCTGGAAGTGTTTGATTGGGACAGTGTAGAGGGAGCTTTACTCTGTATCTAACTCCTTGCTGTACCAGTCCTGGGAATGTTTGATGGGGACAGTGTAGAGGGAGATTTACTCTGTATCTAACCCGTGCTGTACCTGTCCTGGGAGTGTTTGATGGGGACAGTGTAGAGGGAGCTTTACTCTATATCTAACCCTGTGCTGTACCTGTCCTGGGAGTGTTTGATGGGGACGGTGTAGAGGGAGCTTGACTCTGTATCTCACACCTTGCCTGTACCTGTCCCTGGGAGTATTTGATGGGGACAGTGTAGAGGGAGCTTTACTCTGTATATAACCCTGTGCTCTACCTGTCTTGGGAGTGTTTGATGGGGACATGTGTAGTGGGAGCTTTACACTGTATCTAACCCCGTGCTGTAACTGTCCTGGGAGTGTTTGATGGGGACAGTGTAGAGGGAGCTTTACTCTTTATCTAACCCCGTGCTGTACCTGTCCTGGGAGTGTTTGATGGGGACAGTGTAGAGGGAGTTTACTCTGTATCCTAACCCCGTGGCTGTACCTGTCCTGGGAGTGTTTGATGTGGACAGTGTAGAGGGAGCTTTACTCTGTATCTAACCACGTGCTGTACCTGTCCTGGGAGTGTTTGATGGCGAAAGAGTAGAAGGAGATTAGTCCTTAT
Organism: Isurus oxyrinchus; assembly: GCA_026770705.1. NCBI lineage: Eukaryota > Metazoa > Chordata > Chondrichthyes > Lamniformes > Lamnidae > Isurus > Isurus oxyrinchus. The sequence continues at coordinate 5,495 of JANJGN010002883.1, forward strand.
CTCACCCTGTGCTGTACCAGTCCTGGGAGTGTTGATGGGCACTGTGTAGAGGGAGCTTTACACTGTATCTGACCCCATGCTGTACCTGTCCTGGGAGTGTTTGATCGGGACAAGCATAGAGGGAGCATTACTCTGTATTTAACCCCGTGCTGTACCTGTCCTGGGAGTGTTTGATGGGGAGGGTGTAGAGGGAGCATTACTCTGTATCTAACCCCGTGCTGTCCCTGTCCTGGAGTGTTTGATGAGGTGGGGGTGTAGAGGAGCATTACTCTGTATCTAACCACGTACTGTACCTGTCCTGGGAGTGTTTGATGGAGACAGTGTAGAGGGAGCATTACTCTGTATCTAACCCCATGCTGTACCTGTATGGGACTGTTTGAAGGGGTCAGTGTAAAGGAGCTTTACTCTGTATCTAACCCGGTGCTGTACATGTCCGGTGAGTGTTTGATGGGGACAGTGTAGAGGGAGCATTACTCTGTATATAACCCCGTGCTGTCCCTGTCCTGGGAGTGTTTGATGAGGTGGGTGTAGAGGGAGCATTACTCTGTATCTAACCAACGTACTGTACCTGTCCTCGGAGTGTTTTGATGGAGACAGTGTAGAGGGAGCTTTACTCTGTATCTAAGCCCGTGCTATACCTGTCCTGGGAGTGTTTGATGGGACAGTGTAGAGGGAGATTTACTCTGTATCTAACCCCGTGCTGTACCTGTCCTGGGAGTGTTTGATGGGGACAGTGTAGAGGCAGATTTTACTATGTATCTAACCCCATGGCTGTACCTGTCCTGGGAATGTTTTGATGGGGACAGTGTCGATGGGAGCATTTACTCTGTATCTAACCCTGTGCTGTACCTGACCTGGGAGTGTTTCATGGGGAGGGTGAAGAGGGAGCATTACTCTGTATCTAACCCCGTGCTGTCCCTGTCCTGGGAGTGTTTGATGAGGTAGGTGCAGAGGGAGCATTACTCTGTATCTAACCACGTACTGTAACTGTCCTAAGAGTGTTTGATGGAGACAGTGTAGAGGGAGCTTTACTCTGTATCTAACCCCGTGCTTTACCTGTCCTGGGAGTGTTTGATGGGACAGTGTAGAGGGAGATTTACTCTCTATCTAACCCTATGCTGTACCTCTCCTGGGAGAGTTTTGATGGGGACAGTGTAGAGGGAATTTACTGGTCTATCTCACCCCGTGCTGTACCTGTCCTGGGAGTGTTTGATAGGGGACAGTGTAGAGAAAGCTTTACTCTCTATCCAACCCTATGCTGTACCTGTCCTGGGAGTGTTTGATGGGGACAGAGTAGAGGGAGCTTTACTCTGTATCTAACCCCCGTGCTGTACCTGTCCTGGGGCTGTTTGATGGGGACAGTGTAAAGGGAGCTTTACTCTGTATCTAACCCCGTGCTGTACATGTCCTGGGAGTATTTGATGGGGAGGGTGTAGAGGGAGCATTACTCTGTATCTAATCCCGTGCTGTCCCTGTCCCTGGGAGTGTTTGATGAGGTGGGTGTAGAGGGATAATTACTCTGTATCTAACCACGTACTGTACCTGTCCTGGGAGTGTTTGATGGAGACAGTGTAGAGGGAGCTTTACTCTGTATCTAACCCCGTGCTGTACCTGTCCTGGGAGTGTTTGATGGGGACAGTGTAGAGGGAGCTTTACTCTGTATCTAACCCCGTGCTTTACCTGGCCTGTGAGTGTTTGATGGGGACGGTGTAGAGGGAGCTTTACTCTGTATCTTACCCCTTGCTGTACGTGTCCTGGGAGTGTTTGATGGGGACAGAGTCGAGGGAGATTTACTCTGTATCTAACCCTGTGCGGTACCAGTCCTGGGAGTGTTTGATGGGGACAGTGTAGAGGGAGATTTACTGTCTATCTAACCCCATGTTGTACCTGTCCTGGGAGTGTTTGATGGGGACAGTGTAGAGGGAGATTTACTCTGTATCAGACCCCATGCTGTACCTGTCCTGGGAGTGTTTGATGGGACAGTGTAGAGGGAGTTTTACTCTGTATCTAACCCTGTGCTATACCTGCCCTGGGAGTGTTTGATGGGGACAGTGTAGAGGGAGCATTACTCTGTATCTAACCCCGTGCTGTACCTGTCCTGGGAGTGTTTGATTGGGACAGTGTAGAGGGAGCTTCACTCTGTATCTAACTCCTTGCTGTACCAGTTCCTGGGAATGTTTGTTGGGGACAGTGTCGAGGGAGCTTTACTCTGTATCTCAACCCTTGCTTTACATGTCCTGGGAGTTTTTGAAGGGGATGGTGTAGAGGGAGCTTTACCACTGTATCTCACACCTTGCTCTACCTGTCTTGGGGTGTGTTTGATCGGGACAGCATAGAGGGAGCATTACTCTGTATTTAACCCCGTGCTGTCCTGTCCTGGGAGTGTTTGATGGGGACAGTGTAGAGGGAGCTTTACTCTGTATCTTACCCTGTGCTGTACCATTCCTGGGAGTGTTTGATGGAGACAGTGTAGAGGGAGCTTTACCTCTGTATCTAAGCCCGTCCTGTACCTGTCCTGGGAGGTGTTTGATGGGGACGGTGTAGAAAGAGCTTTACTCTGTATCTAACCCCCGTGCTGTACCTGTCCTGGGAGTGTTTGATGGGGACAGTATAGAGGGAGCATTACTCTGTATCTAACCCGTGCTGTACCTCTCCTGGGAGTGTATGATGGGGACAGTGTAGAGGGAGATTTACTCTGTATCTAACCCGTGCTGTACCAGTCCTGGGAATGTTTGATGGGTACAGTGTAGATGGAGCATTACTCTGTATCTAACCCCGTGCTGTCCCGTCCTGGGAGTGTTTGATGAGGTGGGTGTAGAGGGAGCATTACTCTGTATCTAACCACGTACTGTACCTGTCCTGGGAGTGTTTGATGGAGACAGTGTAGAGGGAGCTTTACTCCTGTATCTAAGCCCGTCCTGTACCTGTCCTGGGAGTGTCTGATGGGGACAGTGTAGAAAGAGCTTTACTCTGTATCTAACCCCGTGCTGTACCTGTCCTGGGAGTGTTTGATGTGGACAGTGTAGAGGGAGCTTTACTCTGTATCTAACTCCTTGCTGTACCAGTCCTGGGAATGTTTGATGTGGACAGTGTAAAGGGAGATTTACTTAATATGTAACCCCCGTGCTGTACCTGTCCTGGGAGTGTTTGATGGAGAAAGTGTAGAGGGAGATTTACTCCTTATCTCACCCCGTGCTCTACCTGTCCTGGGAGTGTTTGATGGGGACTGTGTAGAGAGAGCATTACACTGTATCTGACCCCATGCTGTACCTGTCCTGGGAGTGTTTGATCGGGACAGCATAGAGGGAGCATTACTCTGTATTTAACCCCGTGCTGTACCTGTCCTGGGAGTGTTTGATAGGGACATTGTAGAGGGAGCTTTACTCTGTATCTAACCCTGTGCTGTACCATTCCTGGGAGTGTTTGATGGGGACAGAGTAGAGGGAGATTTACTCTGTATCTAACCCCGTGCTGTACCTGTCCTGGGAGTGTTTGATGGGGACAGTATAGAGGGAGGCATTACTCTGTATCTAACCCCGTGCTGTACCTGTCCTGGGAGTGTTTGATGGGGACAGTATAGAGGGAGCATTACTCTGTATCTAACCCCGTGCTGTACCTGTCCTGGGAGTGTTTGATGGGGACAGTGTAGAGAGAGCTTTACTCTGTATCTAACCCCCGTGCTGTACCTGTGCTGGGATTGTTTGATGGGGACAGAGTAGAGGGAGCTTTACTCTGTATCTAACCCCGTGCTGTAGCTGTCCTGGGAGTGCTTGAAAGGGTCAGTGTAAAGGGAGCTTTACTCTGTATCTAACCCCGTGCTGTACATGTCCTGGGAGTGTTTGATGGGCACTGTGTAGAGGGAGCATTACTCTGTATCTAACCCCGTGCTGTCCCTGTCCAGGGAGTGGTTTGATGAGGTGGGTGTAGAGGGAGCATTACTCTGTATCTAACCACGTACTGTACCTGTCCTGGGAGTATTTGATGGGGACAGCGTAGAGGAGCTTTACTCTGTATCTAACCCCGTGCTTTACCTGTCCTGGGAGTGTTTGATGGGGTCGGTGTAGAGGGAGCTTCACTCAGTATCTTACCCCTTGCTGTACCTGTCCTGGGAGTGTTTGATGGGGACAGTGTAGAGGGAGATTTACTCTGTATCTAACCCTGTGCTGTTCCTGTCCCTGGAGTGTTTTGATGGAGACAGTGTAGGGGAGCTTTACTCTGTATCTAACCCCGTGCTGTACCTGTCCTGGGAGTGTTTGATGGGGACAGTGTAGAGGGAGCTTTACTCTGTATCTAACCCCGTGCTGTACCTGTCCTGGGAGTGTTTGATGTGGACAGTGTAGAGGGAGATTTACTCTGTATCTAACCCCGTGCTGTACCTGTCCTGGGAGTGTATGATGGGGACAGTGTAGAGGGAGATTTACTCTGTATCTAACCCTGTGCTGTACCATTTCTGGGAGTGTTTGATGGCGACAGTGTAGACCGAGCTTTACTCTGTATCTAACCCCGTGCTGTACCTGTCCTGGGAGTGTTTGATGGGGAGAGTGTAGAGGGAGCTTTACTCTGTATCTAACCCTGTGCTGTACCATTCCTGGGAGTGTTTGATGGGGACAGTGTAGAGGGAGATTTACTCTGTATCTACCCCGTGCTGTACCTGTCCTGGGAGTGTTTGATGGGGACAGTATAGAGGGAACATTACACTGTATCTAACCCCGTGCTGTACCTGTCCTGGAAGTGTTTGATTGGGACAGTGTAGAGGGAGCTTTACTCTGTATCTAACTCCTTGCTGTACCAGTCCTGGGAATGTTTGATGTGGACAGTGTAAAGGGAGATTTACTTAATATCTAACCCCGTGCTGTACCTGTCCTGGGAGTGTTTGATGGCGAAAGTGTAGAGGGAGATTTACTCCTTATCTCACCCCGTGCTCTACCTGTCCTGGGAGTGTTTGATCGGGACAGCATAGAGGGAGCAATACTCTGTATTTAACCCCGTGCTGTACCTGTCCTGGGAGTGTTTGATAGGGACATTGTAGAGGGAGCTTTACTCTGTATCTAACCCAGTGCTGTACCATTCCTGGGAGTGTTTGATGGGGACAGAGTAGAGGGAGATTTACTCTGTATCTAACCCCGTGCTGTACCTGTCCTGGGAGTGTTTGATGGGGACAGAGTAGAGGGAGATTTACTCTGTATCTAACCCCGTGCTGTACCTGTCCTGGGAGTGTTTGATGGGGACAGTACAGAGGGAGCATTACTCTGTATCTAACCCCGTGCTGTACCTGTCCTGGGAGTGTTTGATGGGGACAGTGTAGAGGGAGCTTTACTCTGTATCTAACTCTGTGCTGTACCATTTCTGGGAATGTTTGATGGGGACAGTGTAGAGAGAGCTTTACTCTGTATCTAACCCCGTGCTGTACCTGTGCTGGGATTGTTTGATGGGGACAGAGTAGAGGGAGCTTTACTCTGTATCTAACCCCGTGCTGTAGCTGTCCTGGGAGTGTTTGAAGGGGGTCAGTGTAAAGGGAGCTTTACTCTGTATCTAACCCCGTGCTGTACATGTCCTGGGAGTGTTTGATGGGGAGGGTGTAGAGGGAGCATTACTCTGTATCTAACCCCGTGCTGTCCCTGTCCAGGGAGTGTTTGATGAGGTGGGTGTAGAGGGAGCATTACTCTGTATCTAACCACGTACTGTACCTGTCCTGGGAGTGTTTGATGTGGACAGTGTAGAGGGAGATTTACTCTGTATCTAACCCCGTGCTGTACCTGACCTGGGAGTGTTTGATGGCGAAAGTGTAGAGGGAGATTTACTCCTTATCTCACCCCGTGCTGTACCTGTCCTGGGAGTGTTTGATGGGCACTGTGTAGAGGGAGCTTTACACTGTATCTGACCCCATGCTGTACCTGTCCTGGGAGTGTTTGATCGGGACAGCATAGAGGGAGCATTGCTCTGTATTTAACCCCGTGCTGTACCTGTCCTGGGAGTGTTTGATGGGGACAGTATAGAGGGAGCATTACTCTGTATCTAACCCCGTGCTGTACCTGTCCTGGAAGTGTTTGATTGGGACAGTGTAGAGGGAGCTTTACTCTGTATCTAACTCCTTGCTGTACCAGTCCTGGGAATGTTTGATGCGGACAGTGTAGAGGGATATTTACTCTGTATCTAACCCCGTGCTGTACCTGTCCTGGGAGTGTTTGATGGGGACAGTGTAGAGGGAGCTTTACTCTGTATCTAACCCTGTGCTGTATCTGTCCTGGGTGTGTTTGATGGGGACGGTGTAGAGGGAGCTTGACTCTGTATCTCACACCTTGCTGTACCTGTCCTGGGAGTATTTGATGGGGACAGTGTAGAGGGAGCTCTACTCTGTATATAACCCTGTGCTCTACCTGTCTTGGGTGTGTTTGATGGGGACAGTGTAGTGGGAGCTTTACTCTGTATCTAACCCCGTGCTGTAACTGTCCTGGGAGTGTTTGATGGGGACAGTGTAGAGGGAGCTTTACTCTTTATCTAACCCCGTGCTGTACCTGTCCTGGGAGTGTTTGATGGGGACAGTGTAGAGGGAGTTTACTCTGTATCTAACCCCATGCTCTTCCTGTCCTGGGAGTGTTTGATGTGGACAGTGTAGAGGGAGTTTTACTCTGTATCTAACCCCGTGCTGTACCTGTCCTGGGAGTGTTTGATGGCGAAAGTGTAGAGGGAGATTTACTCCTTATCTCACCCCGTGCTGTACCTGTCCTGGGAGTGTTTGATGGGGACTGTGTAGAGGGAGCATTACACTGTATCTGACCCCATGCTGTACCTGTCCTGGGAGTATTTGATCGGGACTGCATAGAGGGAGCATTACTCTGTATTTAACCCCGTGCTGTCCCTGTCCAGGGAGTGTTTGATGAGGTGGGTGTAGAGGGAGCATTACTCTGTATCTAACCACGTACTGTACCTGTCCTGGGAGTATTTGATGGGGACAGCGTAGAGGAAGCTTTACTCTGTATCTAACCCCGTGCTTTACCTGTCCTGGGAGTGTTTGATGGGGACGGTGTAGAGGGAGCTTCACTAAGTATCTTACCCCTTGCTGTACCTGTCCTGGGAGTGTTTGATGGGGACAGTGTAGAGGGAGATTTACTCTGTATCTAACCCTGTGCTGTTCCTGTCCTGGGAGTGTTTGATGGAGACAGTGTAGGGGGAGCTTTACTCTGTATCTAACCCCGTGCTGTACCTGTCCTGGGAGTGTTTGATGTGGACAGTGTAGAGGGAGATTTACTCTGTATCTAACCCCGTGCTGTACCTGACCTGGGAGTGTTTGATGGCGAAAGTGTAGAGGGAGATTTACTCCTTATCTCACCCCGTGCTGTACCTGTCCTGGGAGTGTTTGATGGGCACTGTGTAGAGGGAGCTTTACACTGTATCTGACCCCATTCTGTACCTGTCCTGGGAGTGTTTGATCGGGACAGCATAGAGGGAGCATTGCTCTGTATTTAACCCCGTGCTGTACCTGTCCTGGGAGTGTTTGATGGGGACAGTGTAGAGGGAGCTTTACTCTGTATCTTACCCTGTGCTGTACCATTCCTGGGAGTGTTTGATGGGGACAGAGTAGAGGGAGATTTACTCTGTATCTAACCCCGTGCTGTACCTGTCCTGGGAGTGTTTGATGGGGACAGTATAGAGGGAGCATTACTCTGTATCTAACCCCGTGCTGTACCTGTCCTGGAAGTGTTTGATTGGGACAGTGTAGAGGGAGCTTTACTCTGTATCTAACTCCTTGCTGTACCAGTCCTGGGAATGTTTGATGCGGACAGTGTAGAGGGATATTTACTCTGTATCTAACCCCGTGCTGTACCTGTCCTGGGAGTGTTTGATGGGGACAGTGTAGAGGGAGCTTTACTCTGTATCTAACCCTGTGCTGTATCTGTCCTGGGTGTGTTTGATGGGGACGGTGTAGAGGGAGCTTGACTCTGTATCTCACACCTTGCTGTACCTGTCCTGGGAGTATTTGATGGGGACAGTGTAGAGGGAGCTTTACTCAGTATTTAACCCTGTGCTCTACCTGTCTTGGTTGTGTTTGATGGGGACAGTGTAGTGGGAGCTTTACTCTGTATCTAACCCCGTGCTGTAACTGTCCTGGGAGTGTTTGATGGGGACAGTGTAGAGGGAGCTTTACTCTTTATCTAACCCCGTGCTGTACCTGTCCTGGGAGTGTTTGATGGGGACAGTGTAGAGGGAGTTTACTCTGTATCTAACCCCGTGCTCTTCCTGTCCTGGGAGTGATTGATGTGGACAGTGTAGAGGGAGTTTTACTCTGTATCTAACCCCGTGCTGTACCTGTCCTGGGAGTGTTTGATGGCGAAAGTGTAGAGGGAGATTTACTCCTTATCTCACCCCGTGCTGTACCTGTCCTGGGAGTGTTTGATGGGGACTGTGTAGAGGGAGCATTACACTGTATCTGACCCCATGCTGTACCTGTCCTGGGAGTATTTGATCGGGACTGCATAGAGGGAGCATTACTCTGTATTTAACCCCGTGCTGTACCTGTCCTGGGATTGTTTGAAGGGGACAGTGTAGAGGGAGCTTTACTCTGTATCTAACCCTGTGCTGAACCATTCCTGTGAGTGTTTGATCGGGACAGAGTAGAGGGAGATTTACTCTGTATCTAACCCCGTGCTGTATCTGTCCTGGGATTGTTTGATGGGGAGAGTATAGAGGGAGCATTACTCTGTATCTAACCCCGTGCTGTACCTCTCCTGGGAGTGTATGATGGGGACAGTGTAGAGGGAGCTTTACTCTGTATCTAACCCTGTGCTGTACCATTTCTGGGAGTGTTTGATGGCGACAGTGTAGAGAGAGCTTCACTCTGTATCTAACCCCGTGCTGTACCTGTGCTGGGAGTGTTTGATGGGGACAGAGTAGAGGGAGCTTTACTCTGTATCTAACCGCGTGCTGTACCTGTCCTGGGAGTGTTTGAAGGGGTCAGTGTAAAGGGAGCTTTACTCTGTATCTAACCCCATGCTGTACATGTCCTGGGAGTGTTTGATGAGGTGGGTGTAGAGGGATAATTACTCTCTATCTAACCACGTACTGTACCTGTCCTGGGAGTGTTTGATGGAGACAGTGTAGAGGGAGCTTTACTCTGTATCTAACCCCTTGCTGTACCTGTCCTGGGAGTGTTTGATGGGGACAGTGTAGAGGGAGCTTTACTCTGTATCTAACCCCGTGCTTTACCTGGCCTGTGAGTGTTTGATGGGGACAGTGTAGAGGGAGCTTTACTCTGTATCTAACTCCTTGCTTTACCAGTCCTGGGAATGTTTGATGGGGACAGTGTAGAGGGAGATTTACTCTGTATCTAACCCCGTGCTGTACCTGTCCTGGGAGTGTTTGATGGGGACAGTGTAGAGGGAGCATTACTCTATATCTAACCCTGTGCTGTACCTGTCCTGGGAGTGTTTGATGGGGACGGTGTAGAGGGAGCTTGACTATGTATCTCACACCTTGCTGTACCTGTCCTGGGAGTATTTGATGGGGACAGTTTGGAGGGAGCTTTACTCTGTATATAACCCTGTGCTCTACCTGTCTTGGGTGTGTTTGATGTGGACAGTGTAGTGGGAGCTGTACACTGTATCTAACCCTGTGCTGTACCTGTCCTGGGAGTGTTTGATGGAGACAGTGTAGAGGGAGATTTACTCTGTATCTAACCCCGTGCTGTACCTGTCCTGGGAGTGTTTGAAGGGGTCAGTGTAAAGGGAGCTTTACTCTGTATCTAACCCCGTGCTGTACATGTCCGGGGTGTGTTTGATGGGGAGGGTGTAGAGGGAGCATTTCTCTGTATCTAACCCCGTGCTGTCCCTGTCCTGGGAGTGTTTGATGAGGTGGGTGTAGAGGGAGCATTACTCTGTATCTAACCACGTACTGTACCTGTCCTAGGAGTGTTTGATGGAGACAGTGTAGAGGGAGCTTTACTCTGTATCTAAGCCCGTGCTGTACCTGTCCTGGGAGTGTTTGATGGGGACAGTGTAGAGGGAGCTTTACTCAGTATCTAATCCTGTGCTTTACCTGTCCTGTGAGTGTTTGATGGGGTCGGTGTAGAGGGAGCTTTACTCTGTATCTTACCCCTTGCTGTACCGGTCCTGGGAGTGTTTGATGGGGACAGTGTAGAGGGAGATTTACTCTGTATCTAACCCTGTGCTGTACCTGTCCTGGGAGTGTTTGATGGGGACAGTGTAGAGGCAGATTTACTATGTATCTAACCCCGTTCTGTACCTGTCGTGGGAGTGTTTGATGGGGACAGTGTAGACCGAGCTTTACTCTGTATCTTACCCCATGCAGTACCAGCCCTGGGAGTGTTTGATGGGGACAGAGTAGAGGGAGCTTTACTCTGTATCTAATCCCGTGCTGTACCTGTCCTGGGACTGTTTGATGGGTACAGTGTAAAGGGAGCTTTACTCTGTATCTAACTCCGTGCTGTACATGTCCTGGGAGTGTTTGATGGGGAGGGTGTAGAGGGAGCATTACTCTGTATCTAACCCCGTGCTGTCCCTGTCCTGGGAGTGTTTGATGAGGTGGGTGTAGAGGGATAATTACTCTGTATCTAACCACGTACTGTACCTGTCCTGGGAGTGTTTGATGGAGACAGTGTAGAGGGAGCTTTACTCTGCATCTAACCCCGTGCTGTACCTGTCCTGGGAGTGTTTGATGGGGACAGTATAGAGGGAGCTTTACTCTGTATCTAACCCCGTGCTTTACCTAGCCTGTGAGTGTTTGATGGGGACGGTGTAGAGGGAGCTTTACTCTGTATCTTACCCCTTGCTGTACGTGTCCTGGGAGTGTTTGATGGGGACAGAGTCGAGGGAGATTTACTCTGTATCTAACCCTGTGCGGTACCAGTCCTGGGAGTGTTTGATGAGGACAGTATAGAGGGAGATTTACTGTCTATTTATCCCCGTGCTGTACCTGTCCTGGGAGTGATTGATGGGGACAGTGTAGAGGGAGATTTACTCTGTATCAGACCCCATGCTGTACCTGTCCTGGGAGTGTTTGATGGGGACAGTGTAGAGGGAGTTTTACTCTGTATCTAACACTGTGCTATACCTGCCCTGGGAGTGTTTGATGGGGACAGTGTAGAGGGAGCATTACTCTGTATCTAACCCCGTGCTGTACCTGTCCTGGGAGTGTTTGATTGGGACAGTGTAGAGGGAGCTTTACTCTGTATCTAACTCCTTGCTGTACCAGTCCTGGGAATGTTTGATGGGGACAGTGTAGAGGGAGCTTTACTCTGTATCTAACCCCTTGCTTTACATGTCCTGGGAGTTTTTGAAGGGGATGGTGTAGAGGGAGCTTTACACTGTATCTCACACCTTGCTCTACCTGTCTTGGGTGTGTTTGATCGGGACAGCATAGAGGGAGCATTACTCTGTATTTAACCCCGTGCTGTACCTGTCCTGGGAGTGTTTGATGGGGACAGTGTACAGGGAGCTTTACTCTGTATCTAACCCTGTGCTGTACCATTCCTGGGAGTGTTTGATGGGGACAGAGTAGAGGGAGATTTACTCTGTATCTAACCCCGTGCTGTACCTGTCCTGGGAGTGTTTGATGGGGACAGTATAGAGGGAGCATTACTCTGTATCTAACCCCGTGCTGTACCTCTCCTGGGAGTGTATGATGGGGACAGTGTAGAGGGAGATTTACTCTGTATCTAACCCTGTGCTGTACCATTTCTGGGAGTGTTTGATGGCGACAGTGTAGACCGAGCTTTACTCTGTATCTAACCCCGTGCTGCACCTGTCCTGGGAGTGTTTAATGGGGAATGTGCCGATGTAGCTTTACTCTGTATCTAACCCCGTGCAGTACCAGTCCTGGGAATGTTTGATGGGGACAGTGTAGATGGAGCATTACTCTGTATCTAACCCCGTGCTGTCCCTGTCCTGGGAATGTTTGATGAGGTGGGTGTAGAGGGAGCATTACTCTGAATCTAACCACGTACTGTACCTGTCCTGGGAGTGTTTGATGGAGACAGTGAAGAGGGAGCTTTACTCTGTATCTAAGCCCGTGCTGTACCTGTCCTGGGAGTGTTTAATGGGGACGGTGTAGAGGGAGTTTACTCTGTATCTAACCCCGCGCTGTACCTGTCCTGGGAGTGTTTGATGTGGACAGTGTAGAGGGAGATTTACTCTGTATCTAACCCCGTGCTGTTGCTGTCCTGGGAGTGTTTGATGGGCACTGTGTAGAGGGAGCTTTACACTGTATCTGACCCCATGCTGTACCTGTCCTGGGAGTGTTTGTTTGGGACAGCATAGAGGGAGCATTACTCTGTATTTAACCCCGTGCTGTACCTGTCCTGGGAGTGTTTGATGGGGACAGTGTAGAGGGAGCTTTACTCTGTATCTAGCCCTGTGCTGTACCATTCCTGGGAGTGTTTGATGGGGACAGTGTAGAGGGAGATTTACTCTGTATCTAACCCCGTGCTGTACCTGTCCTGGAAGTGTTTGATTGGGACAGTGTAGAGGGAGCTTTACTCTGTATCTAACTCCTTGCTGTACCAGTCCTGGGAATGTTTGATGTGGACAGTGTAAAGGGAGATTTACTTAATATCTAACCCCGTGCTGTACCTGTCCGGGGAGTGTTTGATGGCGAAAGTGTAGAGGGAGATTTACTCCTTATCTCACCCCGTGCTGTACCTGTCCTGGGAGTGTTTGATGGGGACTGTGTAGAGAGAGCATTACACTGTATCTGACCCCATGCTGTACCTGTCCTGGGAGTGTTTGATCGGGACAGCATAGAGGGAGCATTACTCTGTATTTAACCCCGTGCTGTACCTGTCCTGGGTGTGTTTGATGGGGATAGTGTAGAGGGAGCTTTACCCTGTATCTAACTCTGTGCTGTACCATTTCTGGGAGTGTTTGATGGGGACAGTGTAGAGAGAGCTTTACTCTGTATCTAACCCCGTGCTGTACCTGTGCTGGGATTGTTTGATGGGGACAGAGTAGAGGGAGCTTTACTCTGTATCTAACCCCGTGCTGTACCTGTCCTGGGAGTGTTTGAAGGGGTCAGTGTAAAGGGAGCTTTACTCTGTATCTAACCCCGTGCTGTACATGTCCTGGGAGTGTTTGAAGTGGAGGGTGTAGAGGGAGCATTACTCTGTATCTAACCCCGTGCTGTCCCTGTCCAGGGAGTGTTTGATGAGGTGGGTGTAGAGGGAGCATTAGTCTGTATCTAACCACGTACTGTACCTGTCCTGGGAGTATTTGATGGGGACAGCGTAGAGGAAGCTTTACTCTGTATCTAACCCCGTGCTTTACCTGTCCTGTGAGTGTTTGATGGGGTCGGTGTAGAGGGAGCTTCACTCAGTATCTAACCCCGTGCTGTACCTGCCCTGGGAGTGTATGATGGGGACAGTGTAGAGTGAGATTTACTCTGTATCTAACCCCTTGCTGTACCTGTCCTGGGAGTGTTTGATGGGGACAGTGTAGAGGGAGATTTACTCTGTATCTAACCCTGTGCTGTTCCTGTCCTGGGAGTGTTTGATGGAGACAGTGTAGGGGGAGCTTTACTCTGTATCTAACCCCGTGCTGTACCTGTCCTGGGAGTGTTTGATGGGGACAGTGTAGAGGGAGCTTTACTCTGTATCTAACCCCGTGCTGTACATGTCCTGGGAGTGTTTGATGGCGAAAGTGTAGAGGGAGATTTACTCCTTATCTCACCCCGTGCTGTACCTGTCCTGGGAGTGTTTGAAGGGCACTGTGTAGAGGGAGCTTTACTCTGTATCTAACCCCGTGCTGTACCTGTCCTGGGAGTGTTTGATGGGGACAGTGTAGAGGGAGCTTTACTCAGTATCTAACCCCGTGCTGTACCTGTCCTGGGAGTGTTTGATGGGGACAGTATAGAGGGAGCATTACTCTGTATCTAACCCCGTGCTGTACCTGTCCTGGGAGTGTTTGATGGGGACAGAGTAGAGGCAGATTTACTCAGTATCTAACCCCGTGCTGTACCTGTCCTGGGAGTGTTTGATGGGGACAGTATAGAGGGAGCATTACTCTGTATCTAACCCCGTGCTGTACCTGTCCTGGAAGTGTTTGATTGGGACAGTGTAGAGAGAGCTTTACTCTGTATCTAACTCCTTGCTGTACCAGTCCTGGGAATGTTTGATGGGGACAGTGTAGAGGGATATTTACTCTGTATCTAACCCCGTGCTGTACCTGTCCTGGGAGTGTTTGATGGGGACAGTGTAGAGGGAGCTTTACTCTGTATCTAACCCTGTGCTGCACCTGTCCTGGGAGTGTTTGATGGGGACGGTGTAGAGGGAGCTTGACTCTGTATCTCACACCTTGCTGTACCTGTCCTGGGAGTATTTGATGGGGACAGTGTAGAAGGAGCTTTACTCTGTATATAACCCTGTGCTCTACCTGTCTTGGGTGTGTTTGATGGGGACAGTGTAGTGGGAGCTTTACTCTGTATCTAACCCCGTGCTGTACCTGTCCTGGGAGTGTTTGATGGGGACAGTGTAGAGGGAGTTTACTCTGTATCTAACCCCGTGCTCTTCATGTCCTGGGAGTGTTTGATGTGGACAGTGTAGAGGGAGTTTTACTCTGTATCTAACCCCGTGCTGTACCTGTCCTGGGAGTGTTTGATGGCGAAAGTGTAGGGGGAGATTTACTCCTTATCTCACCCCGTGCTGTACCTGTCCTGGGAGTGTTTGATGGGGACTGTGTAGAGGGAGCATTACAGTGTATCTGACCCCATGCTGTACCTGTCCTGGGAGTGTTTGAAGGGGACAGTGTAGAGGGAGCTTTACTCTGTATCTAACCCCGTGCTGTACCTGTCCTGGGAGTGTTTGATGGGGACAGTGTAGAGGGAGCTTTACTCTGTATCTAACCCTGTGCTGTACCATTTCTGGGAGTGTTTGATGGGGACAGTGTAGAGAGAGCTTTACTCTGTATCTAACCCCGTGCTGTACCTGTGCTGGGAGTGTTTGATGGGGACAGAGTAGAGGGCGCTTTACTCTGTATCTAACCCCGTGCTGTACCTGTCCTGGGAGTGTTTGAAGGGGTCAGTGTAAAGGGAGCTTTACTCTGTATCTAACCCCGTGCTGTACATGTCCTGGGAGTGTTTGATGGGGAGGGTGTAGAGGGAGCATTACTCTGTATCTTATCCCGTGCTGTCCCTTTCCTGGGAGTGTTTGATGAGGTGGGGGTAGCGGGAGCATTACTCTGTATCTAACCACGTACTGTACCTGTCCTGGGAGTGTTTGATGGAGACAGTGTAGAGGGAGCTTTACTCTGTATCTAAGCCCGTGCTGTACCTGTCCTGGGAGTGTTTGATGGGGACAGTGTAGAGGGAGCTTTACTCTGTATCTAACCCCGTGCTTTACCTGTCCTGTGAGTGTTTGATGGGGTCGGTGTAGAGAGAGCTTCACTCAGTATCTTACCCCATGCTGTTCCTGTCATGAGAGTGTTTGATGGGGACAGTGTAGACCGAGCTTTACTCTGTATCTAACCCCGTGCTGCACCTGTCCTGGGAGTGTTTAATGGGGACAGTGCCGATGTAGCTTTACTCTGTATCTAACCCCGTGCAGTACCAGTCCTGGGAATGTTTGATGGGGACAGTGTGGATGGAGCTTTATTCTGTATCTAACCCTGTGCTGTACCTGTCCTGGGAGTGTTTCATGGGGAGGGTGAAGAGGAGCATTACTCTGTATCTAACCCCGTGCTGTCCCTGTCCTGGGAGTGTTTGATGAGGTGGGTGCAGAGGGAGCATTACTCTGTATCTAACCACGTACTGTAACTGTCCTAAGAGTGTTTGATGCAGACAGTGTAGAGGGAGCTTTACTCTGTATCTAACCCCGTGCTTTACCTGTCCTGGGAGTGTTTGATGGGCACAGTGTAGAGGGAGATTTACTCTCAAACTAACCCTATGCTGTACCTGTCCTGGGAGTGTTTGATGGGGACAGTGTAGAGGGAGATTTACTGTCTATCTAACCCCGTGCTGTACCTGTCCTGGGAGTGTTTGATGGGGACAGTGTAGAGGGAGCTTTACTCTCCATCTAACCCTATGCTGTACCTGTCCTGGGAGTGTTTCATGGGGACAGTGTAGAGAGAGCTTTACTCTGTCTCTCACCCGTGCTGTACCTGTGCTGGGAGTGTTTGATGGGGACAGAGTAGAGGGAGCTTTACTCTGTATCTAACCACGTGCTGTACCTGTCCTGGGACTGTTTGATGGGGACAGTGTAAAGGGAGCTTTACTCTGTATCTTACCCCGTGCTGTACATGTCCTGGGAGTGTTTGATGGGGAGGGTGTCGAGGGAGCATTACTCTGTATCTAACCCCGTGCTGCCCCTGTCCTGGGAGTGTTTGATGAGGTGGGTGTAGAGGGATAATTACTCTGTATCTAACCACGTACTGTACCTGTCCTGGGAGTGTTTGATGGAGACAGTGCCGAGGGAGCTTTACTCTGTATCTAACCCCGTGCTGTACCTGTCCTGGGAGTGTTTGATGGGGACGGTGTAGAGGGAGCATTACTCTGTATCTAACCCCATGCTGTCCATGTCCTGGGAGTGTTTGATGAGGTGGGTGTAGAGGGAGTATTACTCTGTATCTAACCACGTACTGTACCTGTCCTGGGAGTGTTTGATGGGGACAGTGCAGAGAGAGCTTTACTCTGTATCTAACCCCGTGCTGTTCCTGTCCTGGGAGTGTTTGATGGAGACAGTGTAGAGAAAGCTTTACTCTGTATCTAACCCCTTGCTGTACCTGTCCTGGGAGTGTTTGATGGGGACAGTGTAGAGGGAGCTTTACTCTGAATCTAACCCTGTGCTTTACCTGTCCTGGGAGTGTTTGATGGGGACGGTGAAGAAGGAGCTTTACTCTGTATCTCACCCCGTGCTGTACCTGTCCTGGGAGTGTTTGATGGGGACAGTGGAGAGGGAGATTTACTGTATATCTAACCCCGTGTTGTACCTGTCCTGGGAGTGTTTGATGGGGACAGTGTAGAGGGAGATTTACTCTGTATCTAACTCCATGCTGTACCTGTCCTGGGAGTGTTTGATGGGGACAGTGTAGAGGGAGATTTACTCTGTATCTAACCCTGTGCTATACCTGCCCTGGGAGTGTTTGATGACGACAGTGTAGAGGGAGCATTACTCTGCATCTAACCTACTGCTGTACGTGTCCTGGGAATGTTTGATGGGGACAGTGTAGAGGGAGCTTTACTCTGTATCTAACCCCTTGCTGTACCAGTCCTGGGAGTGTTTGATGGGGACAGTGTAGAGGGAGATTTACTTTCTATCTAACCCCGTGCAGTACCAGTCCTGGGAATGTTTGATGGGGACAGTGTAGAGGGAGATTTACTCTGTATCAGACCCCATGCTGTACCTGTCCTGGGAGTGTTTGATGGGGACAGTGTAGAGGGAGATTTACTCTGTATCTAACCCCGTGCTATTCCTGCCCTGGGAGTGCTTGATGAGGACAGTGTAGAGGGAGCATTACTCTGTATCTAACCCTGCGCTGTACCTGTCCTGGAAGTGTTTGATTGGGACAGTGTAGAGGGAGATTTACTCTGTATCTATCTCCTTGCTGTACCAGTCCTGGGAATGTTTGATGGGGACAGTGTAGAGGGAGATTTACTCTGCATCTAACCCCGTGCTATACCTGTCCTGGGAGTGTTTGATGGGGACAGTGTAGAGGGAGATTTACTCTGTATCTAACCCCGTGCTGTACCTGTCCTGGGAGTGTTTGATGGGGACAGTATAGAGGGAACATTACTCTGTATCTAACCGCGTGCTGTACCTGTCCTGGAAGTGTTTGATTGGGACAGTGTAGAGGGAGCTTTACTCTGTATCTAACTCCTTGCTGTACCAGTCCTGGGAATGTTTGATGTGGACAGTGTAAAGGGAGATTTACTTAATATCTAACCCCGTGCTGTACCTGTGCTGGGATTGTTTGATGGGGACAGAGTAGAGGGAGCTTTACTCTGTATCTAACCCCGTGCTGTACCTGTCCTGGGAGTGTTTGAAGGGGTCAGTGTAAAGGGAGCTTTACTCTGTATCTAACCCCGTGCTGTACATGTCCTGGGAGTGTTTGAAGTGGAGGGTGTAGAGGGAGCATTACTCTGTATCTAACCCCGTGCTGTCCCTGTCCAGGGATTGTTTGATGAGGTGGGTGTAGAGGGAGCATTAGTCTGTATCTAACCACGTACTGTACCTGTCCTGGGAGTATTTGATGGGGACAGCGTAGAGGAAGCTTTACTCTGTATCTAACCCCGTGCTTTACCTGTCCTGTGAGTGTTTGATGGGGTCGGTGTAGAGGGAGCTTCACTCAGTATCTAACCCCGTGCTGTACCTGCCCTGGGAGTGTATGATGGGGACAGTGTAGAGTGAGATTTACTCTGTATCTAACCCCTTGCTGTACCTGTCCTGGGAGTGTTTGATGGGGACAGTGTAGAGGGAGATTTACTCTGTATCTAACCCTGTGCTGTTCCTGTCCTGGGAGTGTTTGATGGAGACAGTGTAGGGGGAGCTTTACTCTGTATCTAACCCCGTGCTGTACCTGTCCTGGGAGTGTTTGATGGGGACAGTGTAGAGGGAGCTTTACTCTGTATCTAACCCCGTGCTGTACATGTCCTGGGAGTGTTTGATGGCGAAAGTGTAGAGGGAGATTTACTCCTTATCTCACCCCGTGCTGTACCTGTCCTGGGAGTGTTTGAAGGGCACTGTGTAGAGGGAGCTTTACTCTGTATCTAACCCCGTGCTGTACCTGTCCTGGGAGTGTTTGATGGGGACAGTGTAGAGGGAGCTTTACTCAGTATCTAACCCCGTGCTGTACCTGTCCTGGGAGTGTTTGATGGGGACAGTATAGAGGGAGCATTACTCTGTATCTAACCCCGTGCTGTACCTGTCCTGGGAGTGTTTGATGGGGACAGAGTAGAGGCAGATTTACTCAGTATCTAACCCCGTGCTGTACCTGTCCTGGGAGTGTTTGATGGGGACAGTATAGAGGGAGCATTACTCTGTATCTAACCCCGTGCTGTACCTGTCCTGGAAGTGTTTGATTGGGACAGTGTAGAGGGAGCTTTACTCTGTATCTAACTCCTTGCTGTACCAGTCCTGGGAATGTTTGATGGGGACAGTGTAGAGGGATATTTACTCTGTATCTAACCCCGTGCTGTACCTGTCCTGGGAGTGTTTGATGGGGACAGTGTAGAGGGAGCTTTACTCTGTATCTAACCCTGTGCTGCACCTGTCCTGGGAGTGTTTGATGGGGACGGTGTAGAGGGAGCTTGACTCTGTATCTCACACCTTGCTGTACCTGTCCTGGGAGTATTTGATGGGGACAGTGTAGAAGGAGCTTTACTCTGTAGATAACCCTGTGCTCTACCTGTCTTGGGTGTGTTTGATGGGGACAGTGTAGTGGGAGCTTTACTCTGTATCTAACCCCGTGCTGTACCTGTCCTGGGAGTGTTTGATGGGGACAGTGTAGAGGGAGTTTACTCTGTATCTAACCCCGTGCTCTTCATGTCCTGGGAGTGTTTGATGTGGACAGTGTAGAGGGAGTTTTACTCTGTATCTAACCCCGTGCTGTACCTGTCCTGGGAGTGTTTGATGGCGAAAGTGTAGGGGGAGATTTACTCCTTATCTCACCCCGTGCTGTACCTGTCCTGGGAGTGTTTGATGGGGACTGTGTAGAGGGAGCATTACAGTGTATCTGACCCCATGCTGTACCTGTCCTGGGAGTGTTTGAAGGGGACAGTGTAGAGGGAGCTTTACTCTGTATCTAACTCCATGCTGTACCTGTCCTGGGAGTGTTTGATGGGGACAGTGTAGAGGGAGATTTACTCTGTATCTAACCCTGTGCTATACCTGCCCTGGGAGTGTTTGATGACGACAGTGTAGAGGGAGCATTACTCTGCATCTAACCTACTGCTGTACGTGTCCTGGGAATGTTTGATGGGGACAGTGTAGAGGGAGCTTTACTCTGTATCTAACCCCTTGCTGTACCAGTCCTGGGAGTGTTTGATGGGGACAGTGTAGAGGGAGATTTACTTTCTATCTAACCCCGTGCAGTACCAGTCCTGGGAATGTTTGATGGGGACAGTGTAGAGGGAGATTTACTCTGTATCAGACCCCATGCTGTACCTGTCCTGGGAGTGTTTGATGGGGACAGTGTAGAGGGAGATTTACTCTGTATCTAACCCCGTGCTATTCCTGCCCTGGGAGTGCTTGATGAGGACAGTGTAGAGGGAGCATTACTCTGTATCTAACCCTGCGCTGTACCTGTCCTGGAAGTGTTTGATTGGGACAGTGTAGAGGGAGATTTACTCTGTATCTATCTCCTTGCTGTACCAGTCCTGGGAATGTTTGATGGGGACAGTGTAGAGGGAGATTTAC
Source organism: Isurus oxyrinchus (assembly GCA_026770705.1). NCBI lineage: Eukaryota > Metazoa > Chordata > Chondrichthyes > Lamniformes > Lamnidae > Isurus > Isurus oxyrinchus. The sequence goes on from JANJGN010002883.1 coordinate 25,848, forward strand.
TCTGCATCTAACCCCGTGCTATACCTGTCCTGGGAGTGTTTGATGGGGACAGTGTAGAGGGAGATTTACTCTGTATCTAACCCCGTGCTGTACCTGTCCTGGGAGTGTTTGATGGGGACAGTATAGAGGGAACATTACTCTGTATCTAACCGCGTGCTGTACCTGTCCTGGAAGTGTTTGATTGGGACAGTGTAGAGGGAGCTTTACTCTGTATCTAACTCCTTGCTGTACCAGTCCTGGGAATGTTTGATGTGGACAGTGTAAAGGGAGATTTACTTAATATCTAACCCCGTGCTGTACCTGTGCTGGGATTGTTTGATGGGGACAGAGTAGAGGGAGCTTTACTCTGTATCTAACCCCGTGCTGTACCTGTCCTGGGAGTGTTTGAAGGGGTCAGTGTAAAGGGAGCTTTACTCTGTATCTAACCCCGTGCTGTACATGTCCTGGGAGTGTTTGAAGTGGAGGGTGTAGAGGGAGCATTACTCTGTATCTAACCCCGTGCTGTCCCTGTCCAGGGATTGTTTGATGAGGTGGGTGTAGAGGGAGCATTAGTCTGTATCTAACCACGTACTGTACCTGTCCTGGGAGTATTTGATGGGGACAGCGTAGAGGAAGCTTTACTCTGTATCTAACCCCGTGCTTTACCTGTCCTGTGAGTGTTTGATGGGGTCGGTGTAGAGGGAGCTTCACTCAGTATCTAACCCCGTGCTGTACCTGCCCTGGGAGTGTATGATGGGGACAGTGTAGAGTGAGATTTACTCTGTATCTAACCCCTTGCTGTACCTGTCCTGGGAGTGTTTGATGGGGACAGTGTAGAGGGAGATTTACTCTGTATCTAACCCTGTGCTGTTCCTGTCCTGGGAGTGTTTGATGGAGACAGTGTAGGGGGAGCTTTACTCTGTATCTAACCCCGTGCTGTACCTGTCCTGGGAGTGTTTGATGGGGACAGTGTAGAGGGAGCTTTACTCTGTATCTAACCCCGTGCTGTACATGTCCTGGGAGTGTTTGATGGCGAAAGTGTAGAGGGAGATTTACTCCTTATCTCACCCCGTGCTGTACCTGTCCTGGGAGTGTTTGAAGGGCACTGTGTAGAGGGAGCTTTACTCTGTATCTAACCCCGTGCTGTACCTGTCCTGGGAGTGTTTGATGGGGACAGTGTAGAGGGAGCTTTACTCAGTATCTAACCCCGTGCTGTACCTGTCCTGGGAGTGTTTGATGGGGACAGTATAGAGGGAGCATTACTCTGTATCTAACCCCGTGCTGTACCTGTCCTGGGAGTGTTTGATGGGGACAGAGTAGAGGCAGATTTACTCAGTATCTAACCCCGTGCTGTACCTGTCCTGGGAGTGTTTGATGGGGACAGTATAGAGGGAGCATTACTCTGTATCTAACCCCGTGCTGTACCTGTCCTGGAAGTGTTTGATTGGGACAGTGTAGAGGGAGCTTTACTCTGTATCTAACTCCTTGCTGTACCAGTCCTGGGAATGTTTGATGGGGACAGTGTAGAGGGATATTTACTCTGTATCTAACCCCGTGCTGTACCTGTCCTGGGAGTGTTTGATGGGGACAGTGTAGAGGGAGCTTTACTCTGTATCTAACCCTGTGCTGCACCTGTCCTGGGAGTGTTTGATGGGGACGGTGTAGAGGGAGCTTGACTCTGTATCTCACACCTTGCTGTACCTGTCCTGGGAGTATTTGATGGGGACAGTGTAGAAGGAGCTTTACTCTGTAGATAACCCTGTGCTCTACCTGTCTTGGGTGTGTTTGATGGGGACAGTGTAGTGGGAGCTTTACTCTGTATCTAACCCCGTGCTGTACCTGTCCTGGGAGTGTTTGATGGGGACAGTGTAGAGGGAGTTTACTCTGTATCTAACCCCGTGCTCTTCATGTCCTGGGAGTGTTTGATGTGGACAGTGTAGAGGGAGTTTTACTCTGTATCTAACCCCGTGCTGTACCTGTCCTGGGAGTGTTTGATGGCGAAAGTGTAGGGGGAGATTTACTCCTTATCTCACCCCGTGCTGTACCTGTCCTGGGAGTGTTTGATGGGGACTGTGTAGAGGGAGCATTACAGTGTATCTGACCCCATGCTGTACCTGTCCTGGGAGTGTTTGAAGGGGACAGTGTAGAGGGAGCTTTACTCTGTATCTAACCCCGTGCTGTACCTGTCCTGGGAGTGTTTGATGGGGACAGTGTAGAGGGAGCTTTACTCTGTATCTAACCCTGTGCTGTACCATTTCTGGGAGTGTTTGATGGGGACAGTGTAGAGAGAGCTTTACTCTGTATCTAACCCCGTGCTGTACCTGTGCTGGGAGTGTTTGATGGGGACAGAGTAGAGGGCGCTTTACTCTGTATCTAACCCCGTGCTGTACCTGTCCTGGGAGTGTTTGAAGGGGTCAGTGTAAAGGGAGCTTTACTCTGTATCTAACCCCGTGCTGTACATGTCCTGGGAGTGTTTGATGGGGAGGGTGTAGAGGGAGCATTACTCTGTATCTTATCCCGTGCTGTCCCTTTCCTGGGAGTGTTTGATGAGGTGGGGGTAGCGGGAGCATTACTCTGTATCTAACCACGTACTGTACCTGTCCTGGGAGTGTTTGATGGAGACAGTGTAGAGGGAGCTTTACTCTGTATCTAAGCCCGTGCTGTACCTGTCCTGGGAGTGTTTGATGGGGACAGTGTAGAGGGAGCTTTACTCTGTATCTAACCCCGTGCTTTACCTGTGCTGTGAGTGTTTGATGGGGTCGGTGTAGAGGGAGCTTCACTCAGTATCTTACCCCATGCTGTTCCTGTCATGAGAGTGTTTGATGGGGACAGTGTAGACCGAGCTTTACTCTGTATCTAACCCCGTGCTGCACCTGTCCTGGGAGTGTTTAATGGGGACAGTGCCGATGTAGCTTTACTCTGTATCTAACCCCGTGCAGTACCAGTCCTGGGAATGTTTGATGGGGACAGTGTGGATGGAGCTTTATTCTGTATCTAACCCTGTGCTGTACCTGTCCTGGGAGTGTTTCATGGGGAGGTTGAAGAGGAGCATTACTCTGTATCTAACCCCGTGCTGTCCCTGTCCTGGGAGTGTTTGATGAGGTGGGTGCAGAGGGAGCATTACTCTGTATCTAACCACGTACTGTAACTGTCCTAAGAGTGTTTGATGCAGACAGTGTAGAGGGAGCTTTACTCTGTATCTAACCCCGTGCTTTACCTGTCCTGGGAGTGTTTGATGGGCACAGTGTAGAGGGAGATTTACTCTCAAACTAACCCTATGCTGTACCTGTCCTGGGAGTGTTTGATGGGGACAGTGTAGAGGGAGATTTACTGTCTATCTAACCCCGTGCTGTACCTGTCCTGGGAGTGTTTGATGGGGACAGTGTAGAGGGAGCTTTACTCTCCATCTAACCCTATGCTGTACCTGTCCTGGGAGTGTTTCATGGGGACAGTGTAGAGAGAGCTTTACTCTGTCTCTCACCCGTGCTGTACCTGTGCTGGGAGTGTTTGATGGGGACAGAGTAGAGGGAGCTTTACTCTGTATCTAACCACGTGCTGTACCTGTCCTGGGACTGTTTGATGGGGACAGTGTAAAGGGAGCTTTACTCTGTATCTTACCCCGTGCTGTACATGTCCTGGGAGTGTTTGATGGGGAGGGTGTCGAGGGAGCATTACTCTGTATCTAACCCCGTGCTGCCCCTGTCCTGGGAGTGTTTGATGAGGTGGGTGTAGAGGGATAATTACTCTGTATCTAACCACGTACTGTACCTGTCCTGGGAGTGTTTGATGGAGACAGTGCCGAGGGAGCTTTACTCTGTATCTAACCCCGTGCTGTACCTGTCCTGGGAGTGTTTGATGGGGACGGTGTAGAGGGAGCATTACTCTGTATCTAACCCCATGCTGTCCATGTCCTGGGAGTGTTTGATGAGGTGGGTGTAGAGGGAGTATTACTCTGTATCTAACCACGTACTGTACCTGTCCTGGGAGTGTTTGATGGGGACAGTGCAGAGAGAGCTTTACTCTGTATCTAACCCCGTGCTGTTCCTGTCCTGGGAGTGTTTGATGGAGACAGTGTAGAGAAAGCTTTACTCTGTATCTAACCCCTTGCTGTACCTGTCCTGGGAGTGTTTGATGGGGACAGTGTAGAGGGAGCTTTACTCTGAATCTAACCCTGTGCTTTACCTGTCCTGGGAGTGTTTGATGGGGACGGTGAAGAAGGAGCTTTACTCTGTATCTCACCCCGTGCTGTACCTGTCCTGGGAGTGTTTGATGGGGACAGTGGAGAGGGAGATTTACTGTATATCTAACCCCGTGTTGTACCTGTCCTGGGAGTGTTTGATGGGGACAGTGTAGAGGGAGTTTTACTCTGTATCTAACTCCATGCTGTACCTGTCCTGGGAGTGTTTGATGGGGACAGTGTAGAGGGAGATTTACTCTGTATCTAACCCTGTGCTATACCTGCCCTGGGAGTGTTTGATGACGACAGTGTAGAGGGAGCATTACTCTGTATCTAACCTACTGCTGTACGTGTCCTGGGAATGTTTGATGGGGACAGTGTAGAGGGAGCTTTACTCTGTATCTAACCCCTTGCTGTACCAGTCCTGGGAGTGTTTGATGGGGACAGTGTAGAGGGAGATTTACTTTCTATCTAACCCCGTGCAGTACCAGTCCTGGGAATGTTTGATGGGGACAGTGTAGAGGGAGATTTACTCTGTATCAGACCCCATGCTGTACCTGTCCTGGGAGTGTTTGATGGGGACAGTGTAGAGGGAGATTTACTCTGTATCTAACCCCGTGCTATTCCTGCCCTGGGAGTGCTTGATGAGGACAGTGTAGAGGGAGCATTACTCTGTATCTAACCCTGCGCTGTACCTGTCCTGGAAGTGTTTGATTGGGACAGTGTAGAGGGAGATTTACTCTGTATCTATCTCCTTGCTGTACCAGTCCTGGGAATGTTTGATGGGGACAGTGTAGAGGGAGATTTACTCTGCATCTAACCCCGTGCTATACCTGTCCTGGGAGTGTTTGATGGGGACAGTGTAGAGGGAGATTTACTCTGTATCTAACCCCGTGCTGTACCTGTCCTGGGAGTGTTTGATGGGGACAGTATAGAGGGAACATTACTCTGTATCTAACCCCGTGCTGTACCTGTCCTGGAAGTGTTTGATTGGGACAGTGTAGAGGGAGCTTTACTCTGTATCTAACTCCTTGCTGTACCAGTCCTGGGAATGTTTGATGTGGACAGTGTAAAGGGAGATTTACTTAATATCTAACCCAGTGCTGTACCTGTCCTGGGAGTGTTTGATGGCGAAAGTGTAGAGGGAGATTTACTCCTTATCTCACCCCGTGCTGTACCTGTCCTGCGAGTGTTTGATGGGGACTGTGTAGAGAGAGCATTACACTGTATCTGACCCCATGCTGTACCTGTCCTGGGAGTGTTTGATCGGGACAGCATAGAGGGAGCATTACTCTGTATTTAACCACGTGCTGTACCTGTCCTGGGAGTGTTTGATGGGGACAGTGTAGAGGGAGCATTACTCTGTATCTAACCCTGTGCTGTACCATTCCTGGGAGTGTTTGATGGGGACAGAGGAGAGGGAGATTTACTCTGTATCTAACCCCGTGCTGTACCTGTCCTGGGAGTGTTTGATGGGGACAGTATAGAGGGAGCATTACTCTGTATCTAACCCCGTGCTGTACCTGTCCTGGGTGTGTTTGATGGGGACAGTGTAGAGGGAGCTTTACCCTGTATCTAACTCTGTGCTGTACCATTTCTGGGAGTGTTTGATGGGGACAGTGTAGAGAGAGCTTTACTCTGTATCTAACCCCGTGCTGTACCTGTGCTGGGATTGTTTGATGGGGACAGAGTAGAGGGAGCTTTACTCTGTATCTAACCCCGTGCTGTACCTGTCCTGGGAGTGTTTGAAGGGGTCAGTGTAAAGGGAGCTTTACTCTGTATCTAACCCCGTGCTGTACATGTCCTGGGAGTGTTTGAAGGGGAGGGTGTAGAGGGAGCATTACTCTGTATCTAACCCCGTGCTGTCCCTGTCCAGGGAGTGTTTGATGAGGTGGGTGTAGAGGGAGCATTACTCTGTATCTAACCACGTACTGTACCTGTCCTGGGAGTATTTGATGGGGACAGCGTAGAGGAAGCTTTACTCTGTATCTAACCCCGTGCTTTACCTGTCCTGTGTGAGTGTTTGATGGGGTCGGTGTAGAGGGAGCTTCACTCAGTATCTAACCCCGTGCTGTACCTGCCCTGGGAGTGTATGATGGGGACAGTGTAGAGTGAGATTTACTCTGTATCAAACCCCTTGCTGTACCTGTCCTGGGAGTGTTTGATGGGGACAGTGTAGAGGGAGATTTACTCTGTATCTAACCCTGTGCTGTTCCTGTCCTGGGAGTGTTTGATGGAGACAGTGTAGGGGGAGCATTACTCTGTATCTAACCCCGTGCTGTACCTGTCCTGGGAGTGTTTGATGGGGACAGTGTAGAGGGAGCTTTACTCTGTATCTAAACCCGTGCTGTACATGTCCTGGGAGTGTTTGATGGCGAAAGTGTAGAGGGAGATTTACTCCTTATCTCACCCCGTGCTGTACCTGTCCTGGGAGTGTTTGATGGGCACTGTGTAGAGGGAGCTTTACTTTGTATCTAACCCCGTGCTGTACCTGTCCTGGGAGTGTTTGATGGGGACAGTGTAGAGGGAGCTTTACTCAGTATCTAACCCCGTGCTGTACCTGTCCTGGGAGTGTTTGATGGGGACAGTATAGAGGGAGCATTACTCTGTATCTAACCCCGTGCTGTACCTGTCCTGGGAGTGTTTGATGGGGACAGAGTAGAGGGAGATTTACTCAGTATCTAACCCCGTGCTGTACCTGTCCTGGGAGTGTTTGATGGGGACAGTATAGAGGGAGCATTACTCTGTATCTAACCCCGTGCTGTACCTGTCCTGGGAGTGTTTGATTGGGACAGTGTAGAGGGAGCTTTACTCTGTATCTAACTCCTTGCTGTACCAGTCCTGGGAATGTTTGATGGGGACAGTGTAGAGGGATATTTACTCTGTATCTAACCACGTACTGTACCTGTCCTGGGAGTGTTTGATGGGGACAGTGCAGAGAGAGCTTTACTCTGTATCTAACCCCGTGCTGTTCCTGTCCTGGGAGTGTTTGATGGAGACAGTGTAGAGGGAGCTTTACTCTGTATCTAACCCCGTGCTGTACCTGTCCTGGGAGTGTTTGAAGGGGTCAGTGTAAAGGGAGCTTTACTCTGTATCTAACCCCGTGCTGTACATGTCCTGGGAGTGTTTGATGGGGAGGGTGTAGAGGGAGCATTACTCTGTATCTTATCCCGTGCTGTCCCTTTCCTGGGAGTGTTTGATGAGGTGGGGGTAGCGGGAGCATTACTCTGTATCTAACCACGTACTGTACCTGTCCTGGGAGTGTTTGATGGAGACAGTGTAGAGGGAGCTTTACTCTGTATCTAAGCCCGTGCTGTACCTGTCCTGGGAGTGTTTGATGGGGACAGTGTAGAGGGAGCTTTACTCTGTATCTAACCCCGTGCTTTACCTGTCCTGTGAGTGTTTGATGGGGTCGGTGTAGAGGGAGCTTCACTCAGTATCTTACCCCTTGCTGTACCTGTCCTGGGAGTGTTTGATGGGGACAGTGTAGAGGGAGATTTACTCTGTATCTAACCCTGTGCTGTACCTGTCCTGGGAGTGTTTGATGGGGACAGTGTAGAGGCAGATTTACTATGTATCTAACCCCATGCTGTTCCTGTCATGAGAGTGTTTGATGGGGACAGTGTAGACCGAGCTTTACTCTGGATCTAACCCCGTGCTGCACCTGTCCTGGGAGTGTTTAATGGGGACAGTGCCGATGTAGCTTTACTCTGTATCTAACCCCGTGCAGTACCAGTCCTGGGAATGTTTGATGGGGACAGTGTAGATGGAGCATTACTCTGTATCTAACCCTGTGCTGTACCTGTCCTGGGAGTGTTTCATGGGGAGGCTGAAGAGGAGCATCACTCTGTATCTAACCCCGTGCTGTCCCTGTCCTGGGAGTGTTTGATGAGGTGGGTGCAGAGGGAGCATTACTCTGTATCTAACCACGTACTGTAACTGTCCTAAGAGTGTTTGATGGAGACAGTGTAGAGGGAGCTTTACTCTGTATCTAACCCCGTGCTTTACCTGTCCTGGGAGTGTTTGATGGGCACAGTGTAGAGGGAGATTTACTCTCAAACTAACCCTATGCTGTACCTGTCCTGGGAGTGTTTGATGGGGACAGTGTAGAGGGAGATTTACTGTCTATCTAACCCCGTGCTGTACCTGTCCTGGGAGTGTTTGATGGGGACAGTGTAGAGGGAGCTTTACTCTCCATCTAACCCTATGCTGTACCTGTCCTGGGAGTGTTTCATGGGGACAGTGCAGAGAGAGCTTTACTCTGTCTCTCACCCCGTGCTGTACCTGTGCTGGGAGTGTTTGATGGGGACAGAGTAGAGGGAGCTTTACTCTGTATCTAACCACGTGCTGTACCTGTCCTGGGACTGTTTGATGGGGACAGTGTAAAGGGAGCTTTACTCTGTATCTTACCCCGTGCTGTACATGTCCTGGGAGTGTTTGATGGGGAGGGTGTCGAGGGAGCATTACTCTGTATCTAACCCCGTGCTGCCCCTGTCCTGGGAGTGTTTGATGAGGTGGGTGTAGAGGGATAATTACTCTGTATCTAACCACGTACTGTACCTGTCCTGGGAGTGTTTGATGGAGACAGTGCCGAGGGAGCTTTACTCTGTATCTAACCCCGTGCTGTACCTGTCCTGGGAGTGTTTGATGGGGACGGTGTAGAGGGAGCATTACTCTGTATCTAACCCCATGCTGTCCATGTCCTGGGAGTGTTTGATGAGGTGGGTGTAGAGGGAGTATTACTCTGTATCTAACCACGTACTGTACCTGTCCTGGGAGTGTTTGATGGGGACAGTGCAGAGAGAGCTTTACTCTGTATCTAACCCCGTGCTGTTCCTGTCCTGGGAGTGTTTGATGGAGACAGTGTAGAGGGAGCTTTACTCTGTATCTAACCCCTTGCTGTACCTGTCCTGGGAGTGTTTGATGGGGACAGTGTAGAGGGAGATTTACTCTGTATCTAACCCCGTGCTGTACCTGTCCTGGGAGTGTTTGATGGGGACAGTATAGAGGGAACATTACTCTGTATCTAACCCCGTGCTGTACCTGTCCTGGAAGTGTTTGATTGGGACAGTGTAGAGGGAGCATTACTCTGTATCTAACTCCTTGCTGTACCAGTCCTGGGAATGTTTGATGTGGACAGTGTAAAGGGAGATTTACTTAATATCTAACCCAGTGCTGTACCTGTCCTGGGAGTGTTTGATGGCGAAAGTGTAGAGGGAGATTTACTCCTTATCTCACCCCGTGCTGTACCTGTCCTGGGAGTGTTTGATGGGGACTGTGTAGAGAGAGCATTACACTGTATCTGACCCCATGCTGTACCTGTCCTGGGAGTGTTTGATCGGGACAGCATAGAGGGAGCATTACTCTGTATTTAACCCCGTGCTGTACCTGTCCTGGGAGTGTTTGATGGGGACAGTGTAGAGGGAGCTTTACTCTGTATCTAACCCTGTGCTGTACCATTCCTGGGAGTGTTTGATGGGGACAGAGGAGAGGGAGATTTACTCTGTATCTAACCCCGTGCTGTACCTGTCCTGGGAGTGTTTGATGGGGACAGTATAGAGGGAGCATTACTCTGTATCTAACCCCGTGCTGTACCTGTCCTGGGTGTGTTTGATGGGGACAGTGTAGAGGGAGCTTTACCCTGTATCTAACTCTGTGCTGTACCATTTCTGGGAGTGTTTGATGGGGACAGTGTAGAGAGAGCTTTACTCTGTATCTAACCCCGTGCTGTACCTGTGCTGGGATTGTTTGATGGGGACAGAGTAGAGGGAGCTTTACTCTGTATCTAACCCCGTGCTGTACCTGTCCTGGGAGTGTTTGAAGGGGTCAGTGTAAAGGGAGCTTTACTCTGTGTCTAACCCCGTGCTGTACATGTCCTGGGAGTGTTTGAAGGGGAGGGTGTAGAGGGAGCATTACTCTGTATCTAACCCCGTGCTGTCCCTGTCCAGGGAGTGTTTGATGAGGTGGGTGTAGAGGGAGCATTACTCTGTATCTAACCACGTACTGTACCTGTCCTGGGAGTATTTGATGGGGACAGCGTAGAGGAAGCTTTACTCTGTATCTAACCCCGTGCTTTACCTGTCCTGTGTGAGTGTTTGATGGGGTCGGTGTAGAGGGAGCTTCACTCAGTATCTAACCCCGTGCTGTACCTGCCCTGGGAGTGTATGATGGGGACAGTGTAGAGTGAGATTTACTCTGTATCAAACCCCTTGCTGTACCTGTCCTGGGAGTGTTTGATGGGGACAGTGTAGAGGGAGATTTACTCTGTATCTAACCCTGTGCTGTTCCTGTCCTGGGAGTGTTTGATGGGGACAGTGCAGAGAGAGCTTTACTCTGTATCTAACCCCGTGCTGTTCCTGTCCTGGGAGTGTTTGATGGAGACAGTGTAGAGGGAGCTTTACTCTGTATCTAACCCCGTGCTGTACCTGTCCTGGGAGTGTTTGAAGGGGTCAGTGTAAAGGGAGCTTTACTCTGTATCTAACCCCGTGCTGTACATGTCCTGGGAGTGTTTGATGGGGAGGGTGTAGAGGGAGCATTACTCTGTATCTTATCCCGTGCTGTCCCTTTCCTGGGAGTGTTTGATGAGGTGGGGGTAGCGGGAGCATTACTCTGTATCTAACCACGTACTGTACCTGTCCTGGGAGTGTTTGATGGAGACAGTGTAGAGGGAGCTTTACTCTGTATCTAAGCCCGTGCTGTACCTGTCCTGGGAGTGTTTGATGGGGACAGTGTAGAGGGAGCTTTACTCTGTATCTAACCCCGTGCTTTACCTGTCCTGTGAGTGTTTGATGGGGTCGGTGTAGAGGGAGCTTCACTCAGTATCTTACCCCTTGCTGTACCTGTCCTGGGAGTGTTTGATGGGGACAGTGTAGAGGGAGATTTACTCTGTATCTAACCCTGTGCTGTACCTGTCCTGGGAGTGTTTGATGGGGACAGTGTAGAGGCAGATTTACTATGTATCTAACCCCATGCTGTTCCTGTCATGAGAGTGTTTGATGGGGACAGTGTAGACCGAGCTTTACTCTGGATCTAACCCCGTGCTGCACCTGTCCTGGGAGTGTTTAATGGGGACAGTGCCGATGTAGCTTTACTCTGTATCTAACCCCGTGCAGTACCAGTCCTGGGAATGTTTGATGGGGACAGTGTAGATGGAGCATTACTCTGTATCTAACCCTGTGCTGTACCTGTCCTGGGAGTGTTTCATGGGGAGGCTGAAGAGGAGCATTACTCTGTATCTAACCCCGTGCTGTCCCTGTCCTGGGAGTGTTTGATGAGGTGGGTGCAGAGGGAGCATTACTCTGTATCTAACCACGTACTGTAACTGTCCTAAGAGTGTTTGATGGAGACAGTGTAGAGGGAGCTTTACTCTGTATCTAACCCCGTGCTTTACCTGTCCTGGGAGTGTTTGATGGGCACAGTGTAGAGGGAGATTTACTCTCAAACTAACCCTATGCTGTACCTGTCCTGGGAGTGTTTGATGGGGACAGTGTAGAGGGAGATTTACTGTCTATCTAACCCCGTGCTGTACCTGTCCTGGGAGTGTTTGATGGGGACAGTGTAGAGGGAGCTTTACTCTCCATCTAACCCTATGCTGTACCTGTCCTGGGAGTGTTTCATGGGGACAGTGCAGAGAGAGCTTTACTCTGTCTCTCACCCCGTGCTGTACCTGTGCTGGGAGTGTTTGATGGGGACAGAGTAGAGGGAGCTTTACTCTGTATCTAACCACGTGCTGTACCTGTCCTGGGACTGTTTGATGGGGACAGTGTAAAGGGAGCTTTACTCTGTATCTTACCCCGTGCTGTACATGTCCTGGGAGTGTTTGATGGGGAGGGTGTCGAGGGAGCATTACTCTGTATCTAACCCCGTGCTGCCCCTGTCCTGGGAGTGTTTGATGAGGTGGGTGTAGAGGGATAATTACTCTGTATCTAACCACGTACTGTACCTGTCCTGGGAGTGTTTGATGGAGACAGTGCCGAGGGAGCTTTACTCTGTATCTAACCCCGTGCTGTACCTGTCCTGGGAGTGTTTGATGGGGACGGTGTAGAGGGAGCATTACTCTGTATCTAACCCCATGCTGTCCATGTCCTGGGAGTGTTTGATGAGGTGGGTGTAGAGGGAGTATTACTCTGTATCTAACCACGTACTGTACCTGTCCTGGGAGTGTTTGATGGGGACAGTGCAGAGAGAGCTTTACTCTGTATCTAACCCCGTGCTGTTCCTGTCCTGGGAGTGTTTGATGGAGACAGTGTAGAGGGAGCTTTACTCTGTATCTAACCCCTTGCTGTACCTGTCCTGGGAGTGTTTGATGGGGACAGTGTAGAGGGAGATTTACTCTGTATCTAACCCCGTGCTGTACCTGTCCTGGGAGTGTTTGATGGGGACAGTATAGAGGGAACATTACTCTGTATCTAACCCCGTGCTGTACCTGTCCTGGAAGTGTTTGATTGGGACAGTGTAGAGGGAGCATTACTCTGTATCTAACTCCTTGCTGTACCAGTCCTGGGAATGTTTGATGTGGACAGTGTAAAGGGAGATTTACTTAATATCTAACCCAGTGCTGTACCTGTCCTGGGAGTGTTTGATGGCGAAAGTGTAGAGGGAGATTTACTCCTTATCTCACCCCGTGCTGTACCTGTCCTGGGAGTGTTTGATGGGGACTGTGTAGAGAGAGCATTACACTGTATCTGACCCCATGCTGTACCTGTCCTGGGAGTGTTTGATCGGGACAGCATAGAGGGAGCATTACTCTGTATTTAACCCCGTGCTGTACCTGTCCTGGGAGTGTTTGATGGGGACAGTGTAGAGGGAGCTTTACTCTGTATCTAACCCTGTGCTGTACCATTCCTGGGAGTGTTTGATGGGGACAGAGGAGAGGGAGATTTACTCTGTATCTAACCCCGTGCTGTACCTGTCCTGGGAGTGTTTGATGGGGACAGTATAGAGGGAGCATTACTCTGTATCTAACCCCGTGCTGTACCTGTCCTGGGTGTGTTTGATGGGGACAGTGTAGAGGGAGCTTTACCCTGTATCTAACTCTGTGCTGTACCATTTCTGGGAGTGTTTGATGGGGACAGTGTAGAGAGAGCTTTACTCTGTATCTAACCCCGTGCTGTACCTGTGCTGGGATTGTTTGATGGGGACAGAGTAGAGGGAGCTTTACTCTGTATCTAACCCCGTGCTGTACCTGTCCTGGGAGTGTTTGAAGGGGTCAGTGTAAAGGGAGCTTTACTCTGTGTCTAACCCCGTGCTGTACATGTCCTGGGAGTGTTTGAAGGGGAGGGTGTAGAGGGAGCATTACTCTGTATCTAACCCCGTGCTGTCCCTGTCCAGGGAGTGTTTGATGAGGTGGGTGTAGAGGGAGCATTACTCTGTATCTAACCACGTACTGTACCTGTCCTGGGAGTATTTGATGGGGACAGCGTAGAGGAAGCTTTACTCTGTATCTAACCCCGTGCTTTACCTGTCCTGTGTGAGTGTTTGATGGGGTCGGTTTAGAGGGAGCTTCACTCAGTATCTAACCCCGTGCTGTACCTGCCCTGGGAGTGTATGATGGGGACAGTGTAGAGTGAGATTTACTCTGTATCAAACCCCTTGCTGTACCTGTCCTGGGAGTGTTTGATGGGGACAGTGTAGAGGGAGATTTACTCTGTATCTAACCCTGTGCTGTTCCTGTCCTGGGAGTGTTTGATGGAGACAGTGTAGGGGGAGCTTTACTCTGTATCTAACCCCGTGCTGTACCTGTCCTGGGAGTGTTTGATGGGGACAGTGTAGAGGGAGCTTTACTCTGTATCTAAACCCGTGCTGTACATGTCCTGGGAGTGTTTGATGGCTAAAGTGTAGAGGGAGATTTACTCCTTATCTCACCCCGTGCTGTACCTGTCCTGGGAGTGTTTGATGGGCACTGTGTAGAGGGAGCTTTACTTTGTATCTAACCCCGTGCTGTACCTGTCCTGGGAGTGTTTGATGGGGACAGTGTAGAGGGAGCTTTACTCAGTATCTAACCCCGTGCTGTACCTGTCCTGGGAGTGTTTGATGGGGACAGTATAGAGGGAGCATTACTCTGTATCTAACCCCGTGCTGTACCTGTCCTGGGAGTGTTTGATGGGGACAGAGTAGAGGGAGATTTACTCAGTATCTAACCCCGTGCTGTACCTGTCCTGGGAGTGTTTGATGGGGACAGTATAGAGGGAGCATTACTCTGTATCTAACCCCGTGCTGTACCTGTCCTGGAAGTGTTTGATTGGGACAGTGTAGAGGGAGCTTTACTCTGTATCTAACTCCTTGCTGTACCAGTCCTGGGAATGTTTGATGGGGACAGTGTAGAGGGATATTTACTCTGTATCTAACCCCGTGCTGTACCTGTCCTGGGAGTGTTTGATGGGGACAGTGTAGAGGGAGCTTTACTCTGTATCTAACCCTGTGCTGTACCTGTCCTGGGAGTGTTTGATGGGGACGGTGTAGAGGGAGCTTGACTCTGTATCTCACACCTTGCTGTACCTGTCCTGGGAGTATTTGATGGGGACAGTGTAGAAGGAGCTTTACTCTGTATATAACCCTGTGCTCTACCTGTCTTGGGTGTGTTTGATGGGGACAGTGTAGTCGGAGCTTTACTCTGTATCTAACCCCGTGCTGTACCTGTCCTGGGAGTGTTTGATGGGGACAGTGTAGAGGGAGTTTACTCTGTATCTAACCCCGTGCTCTTCATGTCCTGGGAGTGTTTGATGTGGACAGTGTAGAGGGAGTTTTACTCTGTATCTAACCCCGTGCTGTACCTGTCCTGCGAGTGTTTGATGGGGACTGTGTAGAGGGAGCATTACAGTGTATCTGACCCCATGCTGTACGTGTCTTGGGAGTATTTGATCGGGACAGCATAGAGGGAGCATTACTCTGTATTTAACCCCGTGCCGTACCTGTCCTGGGAGAGTTTGAAGGGGACAGTGTAGAGGGAGCTTTACTCTGTATCTAACCCCGTGCTGTACCTGTCCTGGGAGTGTTTGATGGGGACAGTGTAGAGGGAGCTTTACTCTGTATCTAACCCTGTGCTGTACCATTTCTGGGAGTGTTTGATGGGGACAGTGTAGAGAGAGCTTTACTCTGTATCTAACCCCGTGCTGTACCTGTGCTGGGAGTGTTTGATGGGGACAGAGTAGAGGGCGCTTTACTCTGTATCTAACCCCATGCTGTACCTGTTCTGGGAGTGTTTGAAGGGGTCAGTGTAAAGGGAGCTTTACTCTGTATCTAACCCCGTGCTGTACATGTCCTGGGAGTGTTTGATGGGGAGCGTGTAGAGGGAGCATTACTCTGTATCTTATCCCGTGCTGTCCCTTTCCTGGGAGTGTTTGATGAGGTGGGGGTAGCGGGAGCATTACTCTGTATCTAACCACGTACTGTACCTGTCCTGGGAGTGTTTGATGGAGACAGTGTAGAGGGAGCTTTACTCTGTATCTAAGCCCGTGCTGTACCTGTCCTGGGAGTGTTTGATGGGGACAGTGTAGAGGGAGCTTTACTCTGTATCTAACCCCGTGCTTTACCTGTCCTGTGAGTATTTGATGGAGTCGGTGTAGAGGGAGCTTCACTCAGTATTTTACCCCTTGCTGTACCTGTCCTGGGAGTGTTTGATGGGGACAGTGTAGAGGCAGATTTACTATGTATCTAACCCCATGCTGTTCCTGTCATGAGAGTGTTTGATGGGGACAGTGTAGACCGAGCTTTACTCTGTATCTAACCCCGTGCTGCACCTGTCCTGGGAGTGTTTAATGGGGACAGTGTCGATGTAGCTTTACTCTGTATCTAACCCCGTGCAGTACCAGTCCTGGGAATGTTTGATGGGGACAGTGTAGATGGAGCATTACTCTGTATCTAACCCTGTGCTGTACCTGTCCTGGGAGTTTTTCATGGGGAGGGTGAAGAGGAGCATTACTCTGTATCTAACCCCGTGCTGTCCCTGTCCTGGGAGTGTTTGATGAGGTTGGTGCAGAGGGAGCATTACTCTGTATCTAACCACGTACTGTAACTGTCCTAAGAGTGTTTGATGGAGACAGTGTAGAGGGAGCTTTACTCTGTATCTAACCCCGTGCTTTACCTGTCCTGGGAGTGTTTGATGGGCACAGTGTAGAGGGAGATTTACTCTCAAACTAACCCTATGCTGTACCTGTCCTGGGAGTGTTTGATGGGGACAGTGTCGAGGGAGATTTACTGTCTATCTAACCCCGTGCTGTACCTGTCCTGGGAGTGTTTGATGCGGACAGTGTAGAGGGAGCTTTACTCTCCATCTAACCCTATGCTGTACCCGTCCTGGGAGTGTTTCATGGGGACAGTGTAGAGAGAGCTTTACTCTGTCTCTCACCCCGTGCTGTACCTGTGCTGGGAGTGTTTGATGGGGACAGAGTAGAGGGAGCTTTACTCTGTATCTAACCACGTGCTGTACCTGTCCTGGGACTGTTTGATGGGGACAGTGTAAAGGGAGCTTTACTCTGTATCTTACCCCGTGCTGTACATGTCCTGGGAGTGTTTGATGGGGAGGGTGTCGAGGGAGCATTACTCTGTATCTAACCCCGTGCTGCCCCTGTCCTGGGAGTGTTTGATGAGGTGGGTGTAGAGGGATAATTACTCTGTATCTAACCACGTACTGTACCTGTCCTGGGAGTGTTTGATGGAGACAGTGCCGAGGGAGCTTTACTCTGTATCTAACCCCGTGCTGTACCTGTCCTGGGAGTGTTTGATGGGGACGGTGTAGAGGGAGCATTACTCTGTATCTAACCCCATGCTGTCCATGTCCTGGGAGTGTTTGATGAGGTGGGTGTAGAGGGAGTATTACTCTGTATCTAACCACGTACTGTACCTGTCCTGGGAGTGTTTGATGGGGACAGTGCAGAGAGAGCTTTACTCTGTATCTAACCCCGTGCTGTTCCTGTCCTGGGAGTGTTTGATGGAGACAGTGTAGAGAAAGCTTTACTCTGTATCTAACCCCTTGCTGTACCTGTCCTGGGAGTGTTTGATGGGGACAGTGTAGAGGGAGCTTTACTCTGAATCTAACCCTGTGCTTTACCTGTCCTGGGAGTGTTTGATGGGGACGGTGTAGAAGGAGCTTTACTCTGTATCTCACCCCGTGCTGTACCTGTCCTGGGAGTGTTTGATGGGGACAGTGTAGAGGGAGATTTACTGTATATCTAACCCCGTGTTGTACCTGTCCTGGGAGTGTTTGATGGGGACAGTGTAGAGGGAGATTTACTCTGTATCTAACTCCATGCTGTACCTGTCCTGGGAGTGTTTGATGGGGACAGTGTAGAGGGAGATTTACTCTGTATCTAACCCTGTGCTATACCTGCCCTGGGAGTGTTTGATGGGGACAGTGTAGAGGGAGCATTACTCTGTATCTAACCTACTGCTGTACGTGTCCTGGGAATGTTTGATGGGGACAGTGTAGAGGGAGCTTTACTCTGTATCTAACCCCTTGCTGTACCTGTCCTGGGAGTGTTTGATGGGGACAGTGTAGAGGGAGATTTACTTTCTATCTAACCCCATGTTGTGCCTGTCCTGGGAGTGTTTGATGGGGACAGTGTAGAGGGAGATTTACTCTGTATCAGACCCCATGCTGTACCTGTCCTGGGAGTGTTTGATGGGGACAGTGTAGAGGGAGATTTACTCTGTATCTAACCCCGTGCTATTCCTGCCCTGGGAGTGCTTGATGAGGACAGTGTAGAGGGAGCATTACTCTGTATCTAACCCTGCGCTGTACCTGTCCTGGAAGTGTTTGATTGGGACAGTGTAGAGGGAGATTTACTCTGTATCTATCTCCTTGCTGTACCAGTCCTGGGAATGTTTGATGGGGACAGTGTAGAGGGAGATTTACTCTGTATCTAACCCCGTGCTATACCTGTCCTGGGAGTGTTTGATGGGGACAGTGTAGAGGGAGCTTTACTCTGTATCTAACCCCGTGCTGTACCTGTCCTGGGAGTGTTTGATTGGGACAGTATAGAGGGAACATTACTCTGTATCTAACCCCGTGCTGTACCTGTCCTGGAAGTGTTTGATTGAGACAGTGTAGAGGGAGCTTTACTCTGTATCTAACTCCTTGCTGTACCAGTCCTGGGAATGTTTGATGTGGACAGTGTAAAGGGAGATTTACTTAATATCTAACCCCGTGCTGTACCTGTCCTGGGAGTGTTTGATGGCGAAAGTGCAGAGGGAGATTTACTCCTTATCTCACCCCGTGCTGTACCTGTCCTGGGAGTGTTTGATGGGGACTGTGTAGAGAGAGCATTACACTGTATCTGACCCCATGCTGTACCTGTCCTGGGAGTGTTTGATCGGGACAGCATAGAGGGAGCATTACTCTGTATTTAACCCCGTGCTGTACCTGTCCTGGGAGTGTTTGATGGGGACAGTGTAGAGGGAGCTTTACTCTGTATCTAACCCTGTGCTGTACCATTCCTGGGAGTGTTTGATGGGGACAAAGGAGAGGGAGATTTACTCTGTATCTAACCCCGTGCTGTACCTGTCCTGGGAGTGTTTGATGGGGACAGTATAGAGGGAGCATTACTCTGTATCTAACCCTGTGCTGTACCTGTCCTGGGTGTGTTTGATGGGGACAGTGTAGAGGGAGCTTTACCCTGTATCTAACTCTGTGCTGTACCATTTCTGGGAGTGTTTGATGGGGACAGTGTAGAGAGAGCTTTACTCTGTATCTAACCCCGTGCTGTACCTGTGCTGGGATTGTTTGATGGGGACAGAGTAGAGGGAGCTTTACTCTGTATCTAACCCCGTGCTGTACCTGTCCTGGGAGTGTTTGAAGGGGTCAGTGTAAAGGGAGCTTTACTCTGTATCTAACCCCGTGCTGTACATGTCCTGGGAGTGTTTGAAGGGGAGGGTGTAGAGGGAGCATTACTCTGTATCTAACCCCGTGCTGTCCCTGTCCAGGGAGTGTTTGATGAGGTGGGTGTAGAGGGAGCATTACTCTGTATCTAACCACGTACTGTACCTGTCCTGGGAGTATTTGATGGGGACAGCGTAGAGGAAGCTTTACTCTGTATCTAACCCCGTGCTTTACCTGTCCTGTGAGTGTTTGATGGGGTCGGTGTAGAGGGAGCTTCACTCAGTATCTAACCCCATGCTGTACCTGCCCTGGGAGTGTATGATGCGGACAGTGTAGAGGGAGATTTACTCTGTATCTAACCCCTTGCTGTACCTGTCCTGGGAGTGTTTGATGGGGACAGTGTAGAGGGAGATTTACTCTGTATCTAACCCTGTGCTGTTCCTGTCCTGGGAGTGTTTGATGGAGACAGTGTAGGGGGAGCTTTACTCTGTATCTAACCCCGTGCTGTACCTGTCCTGGGAGTGTTTGATGGGGACAGTGTAGAGGGAGCTTTACTCTGTATCTAACCCCGTGCTGTACATGTCCTGGGAGTGTTTGATGGCGAAAGTGTAGAGGGAGATTTACTCCTTATCTCACCCCGTGCTGTACCTGTCCTGGGAGTGTTTGATGGGCACTGTGTAGAGGGAGCTTTACTCTGTATCTAACCCCGTGCTGTACCTGTCCTGGGAGTGTTTGATGGGGACAGTGTAGAGGGAGCTTTACTCAGTATCTAACCCCGTGCTGTACCTGTCCTGGGAGTGTTTGATGGGGACAGTATAGAGGGAGCATTACTCTGTATCTAACCCCGTGCTGTACCTGTCCTGGGAGTGTTTGATGGGGACAGAGTAGAGGGAGATTTACTCAGTATCTAACCCCGTGCTGTACCTGTCCTGGGAGTGTTTGATGGGGACAGTATAGAGGGAGCATTACTCTGTATCTAACCCCGTGCTGTACCTGTCCTGGAAGTGTTTGATTGGGACAGTGTAGAGGGAGCTTTACTCTGTATCTAACTCCTTGCTGTACCAGTCCTGGGAATGTTTGATGGGGACAGTGTAGAGGGATATTTACTCTGTATCTAACCCCGTGCTGTACCTGTCCTGGGAGTGTTTGATGGGGACAGTGTAGAGGGAGCTTTACTCTGTATCTAACCCTGTGCTGTACCTGTCCTGGGAGTGTTTGATGGGGACGGTGTAGAGGGAGCTTGACTCTGTATCTCACACCTTGCTGTACCTGTCCTGGGAGTATTTGATGGGGACAGTGTAGAAGGAGCTTTACTCTGTATATAACCCTGTGCTCTACCTGTCTTGGGTGTGTTTGATGGGGACAGTGTAGTGGGAGCTTTACTCTGTATCTAACCCCGTGCTGTACCTGTCCTGGGAGTGTTTGATGGGGACAGTGTAGAGGGAGTTTACTCTGTATCTAACCCCGTGCTCTTCATGTCCTGGGAGTGTTTGATGTGGACAGTGTAGAGGGAGTTTTACTCTGTATCTAACACTGTGCTGTACCTGTCCTGGGAGTGTTTGATGGCGAAAGTGTAGAGGGAGATTTACTCCTTATCTCACCCCGTGCTGTACCTGTCCTGGGAGTGTTTGATGGGGACTGTGTAGAGGGAGCATTACAGTGTATCTGACCCCATGCTGTACGTGTCTTGGGAGTATTTGATCGGGACAGCATAGAGGGAGCATTACTCTGTATTTAACCCCGTGCTGTACTTGCCCTGGGAATGTTTGAAGGGGACAGTGTAGAGGGAACTTTACTCTGTATCTAACCCCGTGCTGTACCTGTCCTGGGAGTGTTTGATGGGGACAGTGTAGAGGGAGCTTTACTCTGTATCTAACCCTGTGCTGTACCATTTCTGGGAGTGTTTGATGGGGACAGTGTAGAGAGAGTTTTACTCTGTATCTAACCCCGTGCTGTACCTGTGCTGGGAGTGTTTGAAGGGGTCAGTGTAAAGGGAGCTTTACTCTGTATCTAACCCCGTGCTGTACATGTCCTGGGAGTGTTTGATGGGGAGGGTGTAGAGGGAGCATTACTCTGTATCTTATCCCGTGCTGTCCCTTTCCTGGGAGTGTTTGATGAGGTGGGGGTAGCGGGAGCATTACTCTGTATCTAACCACGTACTGTACCTGTCCTGGGAGTGTTTGATGGAGACAGTGTAGAGGGAGCTTTACTCTGTATCTAAGCCCGTGCTGTACCTGTCCTGGGAGTGTTTGATGGGGACAGTGTAGAGGGAGCTTTACTCTGTATCTAACCCCGTGCTTTACCTGTCCTGTGAGTGTTTGATGGGGTCGGTGTAGAGGGAGCTTCACTCAGTATCTTACCCCTTGCTGTACCTGTCCTGGGAGTGTTTGATGGGGACAGTGTAGAGGGAGATTTACTCTGTATCTAACCCTGTGCTGTACCTGTCCTGGGAGTGTTTGATGGGGACAGTGTAGAGGCAGATTTACTATGTATCTAACCCCATGCTGTTCCTGTCATGAGAGTGTTTGATGGGGACAGTGTAGACCGAGCTTTACTCTGTATCTAACCCCGTGCTGCACCTGTCCTGGGAGTGTTTAATGGGGACAGTGCCGATGTAGCTTTACTCTGTATCTAACCCCGTGCAGTACCAGTCCTGGGAATGTTTGATGGGGACAGTGTAGATGGAGCATTACTCTGTATCTAACCCTGTCCTGTACCTGTCCTGGGAGTGTTTCATGGGGAGGGTGAAGAGGAGCATTACTCTGTATCTAACCCCGTGCTGTCCCTGTCCTGGGAGTGTTTGATGAGGTGGGTGCAGAGGGAGCATTACTCTGTATCTAACCACGTACTGTAACTGTCCTAAGAGTGTTTGATGGAGACAGTGTAGAGGGAGCTTTACTCTGTATCTAACCCCGTGCTTTACCTGTCCTGGGAGTGTTTGATGGGCACAGTGTAGAGGGAGATTTACTCTCAAACTAACCCTATGCTGTACCTGTCCTGGGAGTGTTTGATGGGGACAGTGTAGAGGGAGATTTACTGTCTATCTAACCCCGTGCTGTACCTGTCCTGGGAGTGTTTGATGGGGACAGTGTAGAGGGAGCTTTACTCTCCATCTAACCCTATGCTGTACCTGTCCTGGGAGTGTTTCATGGGGACAGTGTAGAGAGAGCTTTACTCTGTCTCTCACCCCGTGCTGTACCTGTGCTGGGAGTCTTTGATGGGGACAGAGTAGATGGAGCTTTACTCTGTATCGAACCACGTGCTGTACCTGTCCTGGGACTGTTTGATGGGGACAGTGTAAAGGGAGCTTTACTCTGTATCTTACCCCGTGCTGTACATGTCCTGGGAGTGTTTGATGGGGAGGGTGTCGAGGGAGCATTACTCTGTATCTAACCCCGTGCTGCCCCTGTCCTGGGAGTGTTTGATGAGGTGGGTGTAGAGGGATAATTACTCTGTATCTAACCACGTACTGTACCTGTCCTGGGAGTGTTTGATGGAGACAGTGCCGAGGGAGCTTTACTCTGTATCTAACCCCGTGCTGTACCTGTCCTGGGAGTGTTTGATGGGGACGGTGTAGAGGGAGCATTACTCTGTATCTAACCCCATGCTGTCCATGTCCTGGGAGTGTTTGATGAGGTGGGTGTAGAGGGAGTATTACTCTGTATCTAACCACGTACTGTACCTGTCCTGGGAGTGTTTGATGGGGACAGTGCAGAGAGAGCTTTACTCTGTATCTAACCCCGTGCTGTTCCTGTCCTGGGAGTGTTTGATGGAGACAGTGTAGAGGGAGCTTTACTCTGTATCTAACCCCTTGCTGTACCTGTCCTGGGAGTGTTTGATGGGGACAGTGTAGAGGGAGCTTTACTCTGAATCTAACCCTGTGCTTTACCTGTCCTGGGAGTGTTTGATGGGGACGGTGTAGAAGGAGCTTTACTCTGTATCTCACCCCGTGCTGTACCTGTCCTGGGAGTGTTTGATGGGGACAGTGTAGAGGGAGATTTACTGTATATCTAACCCCGTGTTGTACCTGTCCTGGGAGTGTTTGATGGGGACAGTGTAGAGGGAGATTTACTCTGTATCTAAATCCATGCTGTACCTGTCCTGGGAGTGTTTGATGGGGACAGTGTAGAGGGAGATTTACTCTGTATCTAACCCTGTGCTATACCTGCCCTGGGAGTGTTTGATGGGGACAGTGTAGAGGGAGCATTACTCTGTATCTAACCTACTGCTGTACGTGTCCTGGGAATGTTTGATGGGGACAGTGTAGAGGGAGCTTTACTCTGTATCTAACCCCTTGCTGTACCAGTCCTGGGAGTGTTTGATGGGGACAGTGTAGAGGGAGATTTACTTTCTATCTAACCCCATGTTGTGCCTGTCCTGGGAGTGTTTGATGGGGACAGTGTAGAGGGAGATTTACTCTGTATCTAACCCCGTGCTATTCCTGCCCTGGGAGTGCTTGATGAGGACAGTGTAGAGGGAGCATTACTCTGTATCTAACCCTGCGCTGTACCTGTCCTGGAAGTGTTTGATTGGGACAGTGTAGAGGGAGATTTACTCTGTATCTATCTCCTTGCTGTACCAGTCCTGGGAATGTTTGATGGGGACAGTGTAGAGGGAGATTTACTCTGTATCTAACCCCGTGCTATACCTGTCCTGGGAGTGTTTGATGGGGACAGTGTAGAGGGAGCTTTACTCTGTATCTAACCCTGTGCTGTACCTGTCCTGGGAGTGTTTGATGGGGACGGTGTAGAGGGAGCTTGACTCTGTATCTCACACCTTGCTCTACCTGTCTTGGGTGTGTTTGATGGGGACAGTGTAGTGGGAGCTTTACTCTCTATCTAACCCCGTGCTGTAACTGTCCTGGGAGTGTTTGATGGGGACAGTGTAGAGGGAGCTTTACTCTTTATCTAACCCCGTGCTGTACCTGTCCTGGGAGTGTTTGATGGGGACGGTGTAGAGGGAGCTTTACTCTGTATCTAACCCCATGCTGTACCTGTCCTGGGAGTGTTTGTTGGGGACAGTGTAGAGGTAGTTTACTCTGTATCTAACCCCGTGCTGTACCTGTCCTGGGAGTGTTTGATGTGGACCGTGTAGAGGGAGATTTACTCTGTATCTAACCCCGTGCTGTACCTGTCCTGGGAGTGTTTGATCGGGACAGAATAGAGGGAGCATTACTCTGTATTTAACCCCGTGCTGTACCTGTCCTGGGAGTGTTTGATGGGGACAGTGTAGAGGGAGCTTTACTCTGTATCTAAGCCCGTGCTGTACCTGTCCTGGGAGTGTTTGATGGGGACAGTGTAGAGGGAGCTTTACTCTGTATCTAACCCCGTGCTTTACCTGTCCTGTGAGTGTTTGAATGGGACGGTGTAGAGGGAGCTTTACTCTGTATCTAACCCCGTGCTGCACCTGTCCTGGGAGTGTTTAATGGGGACAGTGCCGAGGTAGCTTTACTCTGTATCTAACCCCGTGCACTACCAGTCCTGGGACTGTTTGATGGGGACAGTGTAGATGGAGCATTACTCTGTATCTAACCCTGTGCTGTACCTGTCCTGGGAGTGTTTGATGGGTAGGGTGTAGAGGGAGCATTACTCTGTATCTAACCCCGTGCTGTCCCTGTCCTGGGAGTGTTTGATGAGGTGGGTGTAGAGGGAGCTTTACACTGTATCTTACCCCGTGCTGTACCTGTCCTGGGAGTGTTTGATGGGGACAGTGTAGAGGCAGATTTACTCTGTATCTAACCACGTACTGTACCTGTCCTGGGATTGTTTGATGGAGACAGTGTAGAGGGAGCTTTACTCTGTATCTAACCCCGTGCTGTACCTGTCCTGGGAGTGTTTGATGGGGACAGTGTAGAGGGAGCTTTACTCTGTATCTAACCCCGTGCTTTACCTGTCCTGGGATTGTTTGATGGGGACGGTGTAGAGGGAGCTTTACTCTGTATCTCACCCCTTGCCGTACCTGTCCTGGGAGTTTTTGATGGGGACAGTGTAGAGGGAGATTTACTCTGTATCTAACCCTATGCTGTACCTGTCCTGGGAGTATTTGATGGGGTCAGTGTAGAGGGAGATTTACTGTCTATCTAACCCCATGTTGTACCTGTGCTGGGAGTGTTTGATGGGGACAGAGTAGAGGGAGCTTTACTCTGTATCTAACCCCGTGCTGTACCTGTCCTGGGAGTGTTTGATGGGGACAGTGAAAAGGGAGCTTTACTCTGTATCTAACCCCGTGCTGTACATGTCCTGGGAGTGTTTGATGGGGACAGTGAAAAGGGAGCTTTACTCTGTATCTAACCCCGTGCTGTACATGTCCTGGGAGTGTTTGATGGGGAGGGTGTAGAGGGAGCATTACTCTGTATCTAACCCCGTGCTATACCTGCCCTGGGAGTGTTTGATGGGGACAGTGTAGAGGGAGCACTAATCTGTATCTAACCCCGTGCTGTACCTGTCCTGGGAGTGTTTGATGGGGACAGTGTAGAGGGAGCTTTACTCTGTATCCAACCCCGTGCTGTACCAGTCCTGGGACTGTTTGATGGGGACAGTGTAGAGGGAGCTTTAATCTGTATCTAACCCCTTGCTTTACCTGTCCTGGGAGTGTTTGATGGGGACGGTGTAGAGGGAGCTTTACTCTGTATCTCACCCCTTGCTGTACCTGTCCTGGGAGTGTTTGATGGGGACTGTGTAGAGGGAGCTTTACTCTGTATCTAACCCTGTGCTGTACCTGTCCTGGGAGTGTTTGATGGGGACAGTGTAGAGGGAGCTTTACTCTGTATCTAACCCCGTGCTGTACCTGTCCTGGGAGTGTTTGTTGGGGACAGTGTAGAGGGAGCTTTACTCTGTATCTAACCCCGTGCTGTACCTGTCCTCGGAGTGTTTGATGGGGACAGTGTAGAGGGAGATTTACTCTGTATCTAATCCCGTGCTGTACCTGTCCTGGGAGTGTTTGATGGGTCAGTGTAGACGGAGATTTACTCTGTATCTAACCCCGTGCTTTACCTGTCCTGGGAGTGTTTGATGGGGACAGTGCAGAGGGAGATTTACTCTGTATCTAACCCTGTGCTGTACCTGTCCTGGGAGTGTTTGATGGGGACGGTGTAGAGGGAGATTTACTCTGTATCTAACCCCGTGCTGTACCTGTCCTGGGAATGTTTGATGGGGACAGTGTAGAGGAAGCTTTACTCTGTATCTAACCCTGTGCTATACCTGCCCTGGGAGTGTTTGATGGGGACAGTGTAGAGGGAGCATTACTCTGTATCTAACCCTGTGCTGTACCTGTCCTGAGAGTGTTTGATGGGGAGGTTGTAGAGGGAGCTTTACTCTGTATCTAACCCCGTGCTGCACCTGTCCTGGGAGTGTTTGATGGGGCAGTGCCGAGGGAGCTTTACTCTGTATCTAACCCCGTGCTGTACCTGTCCTGTGAGTGTTTGATGGGGAGGGTGTAGAGGGAGCATTACTCTGTATCTAATCCTGCGCTTTACCTGTCCTGGGAGTGTTTGATGGGGAGGGTGTAGAGGGAGCATTACTCTGTATCTAACCCCTTGCTGTACCTGTCCTGGGAGTGTTTGATGAGGTGGGTGTAGAGGGAGCTTTACTCTGTATCTAACCACGTATTGTGCCTGTCCTGGGATTGTTTGATGGAGTCAGTGTAGAGGGAGCTTTACTCTGTATCTAACCCCGTGCTGTACC
>JANJGN010002884.1:0-56780 GCA_026770705.1 Isurus oxyrinchus
ACCACAGCGCTGTTAGGGAGGGAGTTCCAGGATTATGTCCCCTGTGTGGTGTAGGTACACCCACAGCGCAGTTAGGGAGGGAGTTCCAGGATTTTGTCCCCGTGTGGTGTAGGTACACCCACAGCGCTGTTAGAGAGGGCGTTCCAGGATTTTGCCCGTGTGGTGTAGGTACACCCACAGCGCTGTTAGGGAGGGAGTTCCAGGATTTTGTCTGTGTGGAGTAGGTACACCCACGGCGCTGTTAGGGAGGGAGTTCCAGGATTTTGTCTGTGTGGAGTAGGTACACCCACACCGCTGTTAGGGAGGGAGTTCCAGGATTTTGTCCCATGTGGTGTAGGTACACCCACAGCGCTGTTAGGGAGGGAGTTCCAGGATTTTGTCCGTATGGTGTAGGTACACCCACAGCGCTGTTAGGAAGGGAGTTCCAGGATTTTGTCCGTGTGGTGTAGGTACACTCACAGCGCTGTTAGGGAGGGAGTTCCAGGATTTTGTCCGTGTGGTGTAGGTACACCCACAGCGCTGTTAGGGAGGGAGTTCCAGGATTTGTCCATGTGGAGTAGGTACACCCACAGTGCTGTTAGGGAGGGAGTTCCTGGGTTTTGTCCGTGTGGTGTAGGTACACCCACAGTGCTGTTAGGGAGGGAGTTCCAGGAGTTTGTCCGTGTGGTGTAGGTACACCCACAGCGCTGTTAGGGAGGGAGTTCCAGGAATTTGTCCGTGTGGTGTAGGTACGCCCACGGCGCTGTTAGGGAGGGAGTTCCAGGATTTTGTCCGTGTGGTGTAGGTACACCCACAGCGCTGTTAGGGATGGAGTTCCAGGATTTTGTCCGTGTGGTGTAGGTACACCTACGGCGCTGTTAGGGAGGGAGGTCCAGGATTTTGTCCGTGTGGTGTAGGTACACCCACAGCGTTGTGAGGGAGGGCATTCCAGGATTTTGTCCGTGTGGTGTAGGTACACCCACATGGCTGTTAGGGAGGGAGTTACAGGATTTTGTCCGTGTGGTGTAGGTACACCCACGGCGCTGTTAGGGAGGGAGTTTCAGGATTTTGTCTCTGTGGTGTAGGTACACCCACAGCACTGTTAGGGAGGGAGTTCCAGGATTTTGTCTGTGTGGTGTAGGTACACCCACGGCGCTGTTAGGGAGGGAGTTCCAGGATATTGTCTGTGTTGGTGTAGATACACCCACACTGCTGTTAGGGAGGGAGTTCCAGGATTTTGCCCGTGTGGTGTAGGTACACCCACAGCGCTGTTAGGGAGGGAGTTCCAGGATTTTGTCTGTGTGGAGTAGGTACACCCACAGCGCTGTTAGGGAGGGAGTTCCAGGATTTTGTCTGTGTGGAGTAGGTACACCCACGGCGCTGTTAGGGAGGGAGTTGCAGGATTTTGTCTGTGTGGAGTAGGTACATCCACAGCGCTGATAGGGAGGGAGTTCCAGGATTTTGTCCATGTGGTGTAGGTACACCCACAGTGCTGTTAGGGAGGGAGTTCCAGGATTTTGTCTGTGTGGAGTATGTACACCCACAGCGCTGTTAGGGAGGGAGTTCCTGGATTTTGTCCGTGTGGTGTAGGTACACCCACAGCGCTGTTAGGGAGGGAGTTCCAGGATTTTGTCCCATGTGGTGTAGGGACACCCACAGCGCTGTTAGGGAGGGGGTTCCAGGATTTTGTCCGTATGGTGTAGGTACACCCACAGCGCTGTTAGGGAGGGCGTTCCAGGATTTTGTCCGTGTGGTGTAGGTACACACACGGCGCTGTTAGGGAGGGAGTTCAAACATTTTGTTGTGTGGTGTAGGTACACCCACCGCGCTGTTAGGAAGGGAGTTCCAGGATTTTGTCCGTGTGGTGTAGGTACACTCACAGCGCTGTTAGGGAGGGAGTTCCAGGATTTTGTCCGTGCGGTGTAGGTACACCCACAGCGCTGTTAGGGAGGGAGTTCCAGGATTTGTCCATGTGGTGTACATACACGCACAGCGCTGTTAGGGAGGGAGTTCCAGGATTTTGTCCCCGTGTGAGGTGTAGGTACACACACAGCGCTGTTAGGGAGGGAGTTCCAGGATTTTGTCCCGCGTGGTGTAGGTACACCCACAGCGGTGTTAGGGAGGGAGTTCCAGGATTTTGTCCGTGTGGTGTAGGTACACCCACGGCACTGTAAGGGAGGGAGTTCCTGGGTTTTGTCCGTGTGGTGTAGGTACACCCACAGCGCTGTTAGGGAGCTGGTTCCAGGAATTTGTCCGTGTGGTGTAGGTACACCCACGGCGCTGTTAGGGAGGGCGTTCCAGGATTTTGTCCGTGTGGTGTAGGTACACCCACAGCGTTGTGAGGGAGGGCGTTCCAGGATTTTGTCCGTGTGGTGTAGGTACACCCACAGCGTTGTGAGGGAGGGAGTTCCAGGATTTTGTCCATGTGGTGTAGGTGCACCCACAGTGCTGTTAGGGAAGGAGTTCCAGGATTTTGTCCGTGTGGTGTAGGTACACCCACAGCGCTGTTAGGGAGGGAGTTCCAGGATATTGTCTGTGTTGGTGTAGGTACACCCACACTGCTGTTAGGGAGGGAGTTCCAGGATTTTGTCCGTGTTGGTGTAGGTACACCCACAGCGCTGTTAGGGAGGGAGTTCCAGGATTTTGTCCCCATGTGGTGCAGGTACACCCAAGGCGCTGTTAGGGAGGGAGTTCCAGGGTTTTGTCCGTGTGATGTAGGTACACCCACAGCGCTGTTAGGGAGGGAGTTCCAGGATTTTGTCCCTGTGGTGTAGGTACACCCACGGCGCTGTTAGGGAGGGAGTTCCAGGATTTTGTCCCCTATGTGGTGTAGGTACACCCACAGCGCTGTTAGGGAGGGAGTTCCAGGATTTTGTCCGTGTGGTGTAGGTACACCCACAGCGCTGTTAGGGAGGGAGTTCCAGGATTTTGTCCGTGTGGTGTAGGTACACCCATGGCGCTGTTAGGGAGGGTGTTCCAGGATTTTGTCCGTGTGGTGTAGGTACACCCACAGCGCTGTTAGGGAGGGAGTTCCAGGATTTTGTCCGTGTGGTGTAGGTACACCCACGGTGCTGTTAGGGAGGGAGTTCCAGGATTTTGTCCGTGTGGTGTAGGTACACCCACAGTGCTGTTAGGGAGGGAGTTCCAGGATTTTGTCCCCTATGTGTTGTATGTACTCCCACGGCGCTGTTAGGGAGGGATTTCCAGGATATTGTCCCCGATGTGGTGTAGGTACACCCACAGCGCTGTTAGGGTGGGAGTTCCAGGATTTTGTCCGTGTGGTGTAGGTACACACACGGCGCTGTTAGGTAGGAAGTTCCAGGATTTTGTCCGTGTGGTGTAGGTACACCCACAGCGCTGTTAGGGAGGGAGTTCCAGGATTTTGTCCGTGTGGTGTAGGTACACCCACAGCGCTGTTAGGGAGGGAGTTCCAGGATTTTGTCCGTGTGGTGCAGGTACACCCACGGCGCTGTTAGGGAGGGAGTTCCAGGATTTTGTCCCGTGTGGTGTAGGTACACCCACAGCGCTGTTAGGCAGGGAGTTCCAGGATTTTGTCCGTGTTGTGTAGGTACACCCACAGCGCTGTTAGGGAGGGAGTTCCAGGATTTTGTCCGTGTGGTGTAGGTACACCCACAGTGCTGTTAGGGAGGGAGTTCCAGGATTTTGTCCGTGTGGTGTAGGTACACCCACGGTGCTGTTAGGGAGGGAGTTCCAGGGTTTTGGCCGTGTGGTGTAGGTACACCCACAGTGCTGTTAGGGAGGGAGTTCCAGGATTTTGTCCGTGTGGTGTAGGTACACCCACAGCGCTGTTAGGGAGGGAGTTCCAGGATATTGTCCCCGTGTGGTGTAGCTCCACCCACAGTGCTGTTAGAGAGGGAGTTCCAGGATTCTGTCCATGTGGTGTATGTACACCCACAGCGCTGTTAGGGAGGGAGTTCCAGGACTTTGTCCGTGTGGTGTAGGTACACCCACAGCGCTGTTCGGGAGGGAGTTCCAGGATTATGTCCCTGTGTGGTGTAGGTACACCCACAGCGCAGTTAGGGAGGGAGTTCCAGGATTTTGTCCCCGTGTGGTGTAGGTACACCCACAGCGCTGTTAGAGAGGGCGTTCCAGGATTTTGCCCGTGTGGTGTAGGTACACCCACAGCGCTGTTAGGGAGGGAGTTCCAGGATTTTGTCTGTGTGGAGTAGGTACACCCACGGCGCTGTTAGGGAGGGAGTTGCAGGATTTTGTCTGTGTGGAGTAGGTACATCCACAGCGCTGATAGGGAGGGAGTTCCAGGATTTTGTCCATGTGGTGTAGGTACACCCACAGTGCTGTTAGGGAGGGAGTTCCAGGATTTTGTCTGTGTGGAGTAGGTACACCCACAGCGCTGTTAGGGAGGGAGTTCCTGGATTTTGTCCGTGTGGTGTAGGTACACCCACAGCGCTGTTAGGGAGGGAGTTCCAGGATTTTGTCCCATGTGGTGTAGGGACACCCACAGCGCTGTTAGGGAGGGGGTTCCAGGATTTTGTCCGTATGGTGTAGGTACACCCACAGCGCTGTTAGGGAGGGCGTTCCAGGATTTTGTCCGTGTGGTGTAGGTACACACACGGCGCTGTTAGGGAGGGAGTTCAAACATTTTGTTGTGTGGTGTAGGTACACCCACCGCGCTGTTAGGAAGGGAGTTCCAGGATTTTGTCCGTGTGGTGTAGGTACACTCACAGCGCTGTTAGGGAGGGAGTTCCAGGATTTTGTCCGTGTGGTGTAGGTACACCCACAGCGCTGTTAGGGAGGGAGTTCCAGGATTTGTCCATGTGGTGTACATACACGCACAGCGCTGTTAGGGAGGGAGTTCCAGGATTTTGTCCCCGTGTGTGGTGTAGGTACACACACAGCGCTGTTAGGGAGGGAGTTCCAGGATTTTGTCCGCGTGGTGTAGGTACACCCACAGCGGTGTTAGGGAGGGAGTTCCAGGATTTTGTCCGTGTGGTGTAGGTACACCCACGGCACTGTAAGGGAGGGAGTTCCTGGGTTTTGTCCGTGTGGTGTAGGTACACCCACAGCGCTGTTAGGGAGCTGGTTCCAGGAATTTGTCCGTGTGGTGTAGGTACACCCACGGCGCTGTTAGGGAGGGCGTTCCAGGATTTTGTCCGTGTGGTGTAGGTACACCCACAGCGTTGTGAGGGAGGGCGTTCCAGGATTTTGTCCGTGTGGTGTAGGTACACCCACAGCGTTGTGAGGGAGGGAGTTCCAGGATTTTGTCCATGTGGTGTAGGTGCACCCACAGTGCTGTTAGGGAAGGAGTTCCAGGATTTTGTCCGTGTGGTGTAGGTACACCCACAGCGCTGTTAGGGAGGGAGTTCCAGGATATTGTCTGTGTTGGTGTAGGTACACCCACACTGCTGTTAGGGAGGGAGTTCCAGGATTTTGTCCGTGTTGGTGTAGGTACACCCACAGCGCTGTTAGGGAGGGAGTTCCAGGATTTTGTCCCCATGTGGTGCAGGTACACCCAAGGCGCTGTTAGGGAGGGAGTTCCAGGGTTTTGTCCGTGTGATGTAGGTACACCCACAGCGCTGTTAGGGAGGGAGTTCCAGGATTTTGTCCCTGTGGTGTAGGTACACCCACGGCGCTGTTAGGGAGGGAGTTCCAGGATTTTGTCCCCTATGTGGTGTAGGTACACCCACAGCGCTGTTAGGGAGGGAGTTCCAGGATTTTGTCCGTGTGGTGTAGGTACACCCACAGCGCTGTTAGGGAGGGAGTTCCAGGATTTTGTCCGTGTGGTGTAGGTACACCCACAGCGCTGTTAGGGAGGGTGTTCCAGGATTTTGTCCGTGTGGTGTAGGTACACCCACAGCGCTGTTAGGGAGGGAGTTCCAGGATTTTGTCCGTGTGGTGTAGGTACACCCACGGTGCTGTTAGGGAGGGAGTTCCAGGATTTTGTCCGTGTGGTGTAGGTACACCCACAGTGCTGTTAGGGAGGGAGTTCCAGGATTTTGTCCCCTATGTGTTGTATGTACTCCCACGGCGCTGTTAGGGAGGGATTTCCAGGATATTGTCCCCGATGTGGTGTAGGTACACCCACAGCGCTGTTAGGGTGGGAGTTCCAGGATTTTGTCCGTGTGGTGTAGGTACACACACGGCGCTGTTAGGTAGGAAGTTCCAGGATTTTGTCCGTGTGGTGTAGGTACACCCACAGCGCTGTTAGGGAGGGAGTTCCAGGATTTTGTCCGTGTGGTGTAGGTACACCCACAGCGCTGTTAGGGAGGGAGTTCCAGGATTTTGTCCGTGTGGTGTAGTTACACCCACAGCGCTGTTAGCGAGGCTGTTCTTGGATTTTGTCCTGTGTGGTGTAGGTACACCCACAGCGCTGTTAGGGAGGGAGTTCCTGGATTTTGTCCCGTGTGGTGTAGTTACACCCACAGCGCTGTTAGGGAGGGTGTTCCTGGATTTTGTCCCGTGTGGTGTTGGTACACCCACAGCGCTGTTAGAGAGGGAGTTCCAGGATTTTGTCTGTGTGGTGTAGGTACACCCACAGTGCTGTTAGGGAGGGATTTCCAGGATTTTGTCCGTGTGGTGTAGGTACACCCACAGCGCTGTTAGAGATGGATTTCCAGGATTCTGGTCCGTGTGGTGTAGGTACACCCACGGCGCTGTTAGGGAGGGTGTTGCAGGATTTTGTCTGTGTGGTGTAGGTACACCCACAGCGCTGTTAGGGAGGGAGTTCCAGGATTTTGTGCGTGTGGTGTAGGTACACCCACGGCGCTGTTAGGGAGGGAGTTCCAGGATTTTGTCCCATTTGGTGTAGTTACACCCACAGCGCTGTTAGGGAGGGTGTTCCTGGATTTTGTCCCGCGTGGTGTAGTTACACCCACAGCGCTGTTAGGGAGGGAGTTCCAGGATATTGTCTGTGTTGGTGTAGGTACACCCACACTGCTGTTAGGGAGGGAGTTCCAGGATTTTGTCCGTGTTGGTGTAGGTACACCCACAGCGCTGTTAGGGAGGGAGTTCCAGGATTTTGTCCCCATGTGGTGCAGGTACACCCAAGGCGCTGTTAGGGAGGGAGTTCCAGGGTTTTGTCCGTGTGATGTAGGTACACCCACAGCGCTGTTAGGGAGAGACTTCCAGGATTTTGTCCCTGTGGTGTAGGTACACCCACGGCGCTGTTAGGGAGGGAGTTCCAGGAATTTGTCCGTGTGGTGTAGGTACGCCCACGGCGCTGTTAGGGAGGGAGTTCCAGGATTTTGTCCGTGTGGTGTAGGTACACCCACAGCGCTGTTAGGGAGGGAGTTCCAGGATTTTGTCCCATGTGGTGTAGGTACACCCACAGCGCTGATAGGGAGGGAGTTCCAGGATTTTGTCCCCTATGTGGTGTAGGTACACCCACAGCGCTGTTAGGGAGGGAGTTCCAGGATTTTGTCCGTGTGGTGTAGGTACACCCACAGCGCTGTTAGGGAGGGAGTTCCAGGATTTTGTCCGTGTGGTGTAGGTACAACCACAGCGCTGTTAGGGAGGGTGTTCCAGGATTTTGTCCGTGTGGTGTAGGTACACCCATGGCGCTGTTAGGGAGGGAGTTCCAGGATTTTGTCCGTGTGGTGTAGGTACACCCACGGTGCTGTTAGGGAGGGAGTTCCAGGATTTTGTCCCGTGTGGTGTAGGTACACCCACGGCGCTGTTAGGGAGGGATTTCCAGGATATTGTCCCCGATGTGGTGTAGGTACACCCACAGCGCTGTTAGGGTGGGAGTTCCAGGATTTTGTCCGTGTGGTGTAGGTACACAAACGGCGCTGTTAGGTAGGAAGTTCCAGGATTTTGTCCGTGTGGTGTAGGTACACCCACAGCGCTGTTAGGGAGGGAGTTCCAGGATTTTGTCCGTGTGGTGTAGGTACACCCACAGCGCTGTTAGGGAGGGAGTTCCAGGATTTTGTCCGTGTGCTGTAGTTACACCCACAGCGCTGTTAGCGAGGCTGTTCTTGGATTTTGTCCCGTGTGGTGTAGTTACACCCACAGCGCTGTTAGGGAGGGAGTTCCAGGATTTTGTCCGTGTGGTGTAGGTACACCCACAGCGCTGTTAGGGAGGGATTTCCAGGATTTTGTCCGTGTGGTGTAGGTACACCCACAGCGCTGTTAGAGATGGATTTCCAGGATTCTGTCCGTGTGGTGTAGGTACACCCACGGCGCTGTTAGGGAGGGTGTTGCAGGATTTTGTCTGTGTGGTGTAGGTACACCCACAGCGCTGTTAGGGAGGGAGTTCCAGGATTTTGTGCGTGTGGTGTAGGTACACCCACGGCGCTGTTAGGGAGGGAGTTCCAGGATTTTGTCCCATTTGGTGTAGTTACACCCACAGCGCTGTTAGGGAGGGTGTTCCTGGATTTTGTCCGTGTGGTGTAGGTACACCCACAGTGCTGTTAGGGAGGGTGTTCCTGGATTTTGTCCCGCGTGGTGTAGTTACACCCACAGCGCTGTTAGGGAGGGAATTCTTGGATTTTGTCCGTGTGGTGTGGGTACACCCACGGCGCTGTTAGGGAGGGAGTTCCAGCGTTTTGACCCCAGTGACAGTGCAGGAACGGCCGATATATTCCCAAGTCAGGATGGTGAGTGGCTCGGAGGGGAACTTCCAGGCGGTGGGTGTTCCCCATGTGTCTGCTGCCCTCGTCCTTCTAGGTGGTAGAGGTGGTGGGTTTGGAAGGTGCTGTCGAAGGAGCCTTGGTGAGTTGCTGCAGTGCATCTTGTAGATGGTACACACGCTGCTGCTACTGTGCGTCGGTGGTGGAGGGAGTGAATGTTTGTGGATGGGGGGGGCCGATCGAGCGAGGCTGCTTTGTCCTGGACGGTGTCGAGCTTCTCGAGTGTTGTGGGAGCTGCAACTCATCCAGGCAAGTGGGGAGTATCCATCACACTCCTGACTTGTGCCTTGTAGATGGTGGACAGGCTTTGGGGAGACAGGAGGTGAGTTACTCTCCGCAGGATTCCCAGCCTCTGACCTGCTCTTGTAGCCACAGTATTTATATGGCTGGTCCCAGTTCAGTTTCTGGTCAATGGTAAAACCCCCAGGATGTTGATAGCGGGGGATTCAGTGATGGTGATGCCATTGAATGTCAAGGGGCGATGGTTGGATTCTCTCTTGTTGGAGATGGTCATTGCCTGGTATGTGTGTGGGGTGAATGTTACTTGCCACTGGTCAGCCCTGCGCCTGGATGTTGTCCAGGTCTTGCTGCATTTGGACATGGACTGGCTTCAGTATCTGAGGGGAGCGAGCACTGCTTTCCCTCTCTCCCTCTGTCTCTCCTGAGTCTCCGGTCATCCTCCTGCAAAGGGTGGCAAGGTGTGAAAGGGCAAGGGGCGTTGGTCAGCTCAAGGGGTGGTGTGAAACGGGCAGGTTGACACCGGGCACCGCGCGGGGGATGGACATCGAGCCGAGGCGGCTGGAGGGGCCCGAGGGGCGTAGCACCCTCCCGTTGCGGAGCGAGCAGTGATGCCCCCTCAAGGTGGATGTATTCCCTCCCCCCACCTCGTCGCTCGTAATGGGGGGAGGGTGTTGGGGAGAACCGGGCAGCCGAGGTTGGGTCTCTGTGGTGACCATCGGTCTGGGCCCGGGGTCGGTTTGGCCTAGTGGCCTAACCCCTGCGCCACCGTCTCCCCATCTCCGGCCCACAGGCTCCAACAATGGCCTCCCGTTGATGACCTCTTTGCCCCCCCAGCACCCCCCACCACCAAAGGGCCTCGGGCCCAGCCTAATCAGGCCCCGGTCAACGGGCATCGAGCCCAGCCTAATCAGGCCCCGGTCAAAGGGCCTCGGGCCCAGCCTAATCAGGCCCCGGCCAAAGGGCCTCGGGCCCAGTCTAATCAGGCCCTGGTCAAAGGGCCTCGGGCCCAGCCTAATCAGGCCCCGGTCAAAGGGCCTCGGGCCCAGCCTAATCAGGCCCCGGTCAAAGGGCCTCAGGCCCAGCCTAATCAGGCCCCGGTCAAAGGGCCTCGGGCCCAGCCTAATCAGGCCCCGGTCAAAGGGCACGGCGTCGGCCAACCTTGAGCCTGTCCCCCAGGAACACTTATCTCCTGGCCCAGCTCCAGCTTCAGTTAATGCTTCACGGAGAGGCCCAGGTGTCTGGACTTGAGCGGCAGAGGGCGGAGGTGGAGGGGGGTGGTCGGGGGGGGCGGGTGTTGGTGTAAAATTCCAACGCCTCCTCCACTCGTTCCTCCGCTTACCCTCCCCACCCCCCCTCACCCCCTCCCCCCCCCACCCCCCACCCCCCCACTCCCTCAGCGGACAGAATTAACCCCTCCATCTCCCTCTGGAATTAACTCAACGATGGGAGCGTCCACCGCTCCCTGGGTTTGTGTGGAGTGTTTGGGGTGGGGGAGGGGCGGGTTGGTGGGGGGGCGGTGGTGGGGGGGGTGGGGAGAGAATTCCATAGATTCGCAACCCTCCGAGCGAAGGAGATTCTCCTCGTCTCCGCTCCCCAAGATGACCGACCCCCCCCCCCCCCCCACCGCCTCGTCCCTGAGACTCTTGACCTCCGAGCCCCGCCCTCCGCTCGTTCAGGGATCTCCGGCCTGTGGTGGGGGGGGGGGCGGTGGGGGAGGGGTGCGGGTTGGTGGGGGGGTTGGGGGTTGGGGGTGGGGGAGAGCAGGGTGGGCTGCTTGGGAGGAGGGGAGACAAGTTCACAGTGACGAACCCCCCCCCCCCCACCACCCTCCCCTCCCCTCCCCTCCCCTCCACCCCCGTCCAACCCCTTAAGGGCTTCACACGTTTGGACGCCCCTCGCTCTTCCGGACTCAGGAGGAATACAGATCCCGTTCCGCTCTTCCCACGGCCTTGTGGGTCAATCCTCCTCCCCCCCCGGATCCTTTCTCGCCCTCCCCTCTGGGGCAAGGCCGGCCATCCCTCTGGGAAGGAGCTCAGTACCGCACCAGCGCCTCCAGACGGTGAGGTACCGTCTTATCCACCGCGTGGTGCTCTCGACATTCCTACGTTTTATTCAGCACTGCTCGAATTTCTCATCCCTCAACAGGACAGCCATGTTATTCTATCCACTCACCGGGATGTCGGTGTCGCTGGCCGGGCCCAGCGTTTATTGCCCCTGTCCCTCATTGCCCTCTTGAGAAGGTGGGGGGGTGGGGGTGAGCCGCCTTCTTGAGCCGCTGCAGTCCCCGTGTGGTGTAGGTACACCCACAGCGCTGTTAGGGAGGGAGTTCCAGGATTTTGTCCGTGTGGTGTAGGTACACCCACAGCGCTGTTAGGGAGGGAGTTCCAGGATTTTGTCCGTGTGGTGTAGGTACACCCAAAGCGCTGTTAGGGAGGGAGTTCCAGGATTTTGTCCGTGTGGTGTAGGTACACCCACAGTGCTGTTAGAGAGCAATTTCCAGGATTTTGTCCGTGTGGTGTAGGTACACCCACGGCGCTGTTAGGGAGTGAGTTCCAGGATTTTGTCTGTGTGGTGTAGGTACACCCATGGCGCTGTTAGGGAGGGAGTTCCAGGATTTTGTCCCGTGTGGTGTAGGTACACCCACAGCGCTGTTAGGGAGGGAGTTCCAGGATTTTGTCCCATGTGTTGTAGGTACACCCACAGCGCTGTTAGGGAGGGAGTTCCAGGATTTTGTCCCGTGTGGTGTAGGTACACCCACAGTGCTGTTAGGGAGGGAGTTCCAGGATTTTGTTCTGTGGTGTAGGTACACCCACGGCGCTGTTAGTGAGGGAGTTCCAGGATTTTGTCCGTGTGGTGTAGGTACACCCACAGCACTGTTAGGGAGGGAGTTCCAGGATTTTGTCCGTGTGGTGTAGGTACACCCACAGTGCTGTTAGGGTGGGAGTTCCAGGATTTTGTCCGTGTGGTGTAGGTACACCCACAGCGCTGTTAGGGAGGGAATTCCAGGATTTTGTCCGTGTGGTGTAGGTACACCCACAGCGCTGTAAGGGAAGGAGTTCCAGGATTTTGTCCGTGTGGTGTAGGTACATCCACAGCGCTGTAAGGGAGGGAGTTCCAGGATTTTGTCCGTTTGGTGTAGGTACACCCACAGCACTGTTAGGGAGGGAGTTCCAGGATTTTGTCCGTGTGGTGTAGGTACACCCACGGTGCTGTTAGGGAGGGAGTTCCAGGATTTTGTCGCCGTGTGTGGCGTAGGTACACCCACAGTGCTGTTAGGGAGGGAGTTCCTGGATTTTGTTCTGAGGTGTAGGTACACCCACAGCGCTGTTAGGGAGGGAGTTCCAGGATTTTGTCCGTGTGTTGTAGGTACACCCACAGCGCTGTTAGGGAAGGAGTTCCAGGATTTTGTCTGTGTGGTGTAGGTACATCCACAGCGCTGTTAGGGAGGGAGTTCCAGGATATTGTCCGTGTGGTGTAGGTACACCCACAGCGCTGTTAGGGAAGGAGTTCCAGGATTTTGTCCGTGTGGTGTAGGTACATCCACAGCGCTGTTAGGGAGGGACTTCCAGGATTTTGTCCGTGTGGTGTAGGTACACCCACAGCGCTGTTAGGGAAGGAATTCCAGGGTTTTGTCCCGTGTGGTGTAGGTACACCCACAGCGCTGTTAGGGAGGGAGTTCCAGGATTTAGTCCGTGTGGTGTAGGTACACCCACAGCGCTGTTAGGGAGGGAGTTCCAGGATTTTGTCCGTGTGGTGTAGGTACACCCATGGCGCTGTTAGTGAGGGAGTTCCAGGATTTTGTCCGTGTGGTGTAGGTACACCCATGGCGCTGTTAGGGAGGGAGTTCCAGGATTTGGTCTGTGTGGTGTAGGTACACACACAGCGCTGTTAGGGAGGGAGTTCCAGGATATTGTCCGTGTGGTGTAGGTACACCCACAGCGCTGTTAGGGAGGGTGTTCCAGGATTTTGTCCCTGTGGTGTTGGTACACCCACAGCGCTGTTAGGGAGTTCCAGGATTTTGTCCGTGTGTTGTAGGTACACCCACAGCACTGTTAGGGAGGGAGTTCCAGGATTTTGTCCCTGTGGTGTAGGTACACCCACAGCGCTGTTAGGGAGGGAGTCCCAGGATTTTGTCCGTGTGGTGTAGGTACACCCACAGCGCTGTTAGGGAGGGAGTTCCAGGATTTTGTCCGTTTGGTGTAGGTACACCCACGGTGCTGTTAGGGAGGGAGTTCCAGGATTTTGTCGCCGTGTGTGGTGTAGGTACACCCACAGTGCTGTTAGGGAGGGAGTTCCTGGATTTTGTTCTGAGGTGTAGGTACACCCACAGCGCTGTTAGGGAGGGAGTTCCAGGATTTTGTCCGTGTGTTGTAGGTACACCCACAGCGCTGTTAGGGAATGAGTTCCAGGATTTTGTCTGTGTGGTGTAGGTACATCCACAGCGCTGTTAGGGAGGGAGTTCCAGGATTTTGTCCGTGTGGTGTAGGTACACCCACAGCGCTGTTAGGGAAGGAGTTCCAGGATTTTGTCCGTGTGGTGTAGGTACATCCACAGCGCTGTTAGGTAGGGACTTCCAGGATTTTGTCCGTGTGGTGTAGGTACACCCACAGCGCTGTTAGGGAAGGAATTCCAGGGTTTTGTCCCGTGTGGTGTAGGTACACCCACAGCGCTGTAAGGGAGGGTGTTCCAGGATTTTGTCCCCGTGTGGTGTAGGTACACCCACAGTGCTGTTAGGGAGGGAGTTCCAGGATTTTGTCCGTGTGGTGTAGGTACATGCATGGCGCTGTTCGGGTGGGAGTTCCAGGATATTGTCCGTGTGGTGTAGGTACACCCACAGTGCTGTTAGAGAGCAATTTCCAGGATTTTGTCCGTGTGGTGTAGGTACACCCATGGCGCTGTTAGGGAGGGAGTTCCAGGATTTTGTCCCGTGTGGTGTAGGTACACCCACAGCGCTGTTAGGGAGGGAGTTCCAGGATTTTGTCCCATGTGTTGTAGGTACACCCACAGTGCTGTTAGGGAGGGAGTTCCAGGATTTTGTTCTGTGGTGTAGGTACACCCACGGCGCTGTTAGTGAGGGAGTTCCAGGATTTTGTCCGTGTGGGGTAGGTACACCCACAGCACTGTTAGGGAGGGAGTTCCAGGATTTTGTCCGTGTGGTGTAGGTACACGCACAGCGCTGTTAGGGAGGGAGTTCCAGGATTTTGTCCGTGTGGTGTAGGTACACCCACAGTGCTGTTAGGGAGGGAGTTCCAGGATTTTGTCCGTGTGGTGTAGGTACACCCACAGCGCTGTTAGGGTGGGAGTTCCAGGATTTTGTCCGTGTGGTGTAGGTACACCCACAGCGCTGTTAGGGAGGGAATTCCAGGATTTTGTCCGTGTGGTGTAGGTACACCCACAGCGCTGTAAGGGAAGGAGTTCCAGGATTTTGTCCGTGTGGTGTAGGTACATCCACAGCGCTGTTAGGGAGGGAGTTCCAGGATTTTGTCCGTTTGGTGTAGGTACACCCACAGCACTGTTAGGGAAGGAGTTCCAGGATTTTGTCCGTGTGGTGTAGGTACACCCACGGTGCTGTTAGGGAGGGAGTTCCAGGATTTTGTCGCCGTGTGTGGTGTAGGTACACCCACAGTGCTGTTAGGGAGGGAGTTCCTGGATTTTGTTCTGAGGTGTAGGTACACCCACAGCGCTGTTAGGGAGGGAGTTCCAGGATTTTGTCCGTGTGTTGTAGGTACACCCACAGCGCTGTTAGGGAAGGAGTTCCAGGATTTTGTCTGTGTGGTGTAGGTACATCCACAGCGCTGTTAGGGAGGGAGTTCCAGGATTTTGTCCGTGTGGTGTAGGTACACCCACAGCGCTGTTAGGGAAGGAGTTCCAGGATTTTGTCCGTGTGGTGTAGGTACATCCACAGCGCTGTTAGGGAGGGACTTCCAGGATTTTGTCCGTGTGGTGTAGGTACACCCACAGCGCTGTTAGGGAAGGAATTCCAGGGTTTTGTCCCGTGTGGTGTAGGTACACCCACAGCGCTGTTAGGGAGGGAGTTCCAGGATTTAGTCCGTGTGGTGTAGGTACACCCACAGCGCTGTTAGGGAGGGTGTTCCAGGATTTTGTCCCTGTGGTGTTGGTACACCCACAGCGCTGTTAGGGAGGGATTTCCAGGATTTTGTCCGTGTGTTGTAGGTACACCCACAGCGCTGTTAGGGAGGGAGTTCCAGGATTTTGTCCGTGTGGTGTAGGTACGCCCACAGCGCTGTTAGGGAGGGAGTCCCAGGATTTTGTCCGTGTGGTGTAGGTACACCCACAGCGCTGTTAGGGAGGGAGTTCCAGGATTTTGTCCGTTTGGTGTAGGTACACCCACGGTGCTGTTAGGGAGGGAGTTCCAGGATTTTGTCGCCGTGTGTGGTGTAGGTACACCCACAGTGCTGTTAGGGAGGGAGTTCCTGGATTTTGTTCTGAGGTGTAGGTACACCCACAGCGCTGTTAGGGAGGGAGTTCCAGGATATTGTCCGTGTGTTGTAGGTACACCCACAGCGCTGTTAGGGAAGGAGTTCCAGGATTTTGTCTGTGTGGTGTAGGTACACCCACAGCGCTGTTAGGGAGGGAGTTCCAGGATTTTGTTCTGTGGTGTAGGTACACCCACGGCGCTGTTAGTGAGGGAGTTCCAGGATTTTGTTCTGTGGTGTAGGTACACCCACGGCGCTGTTAGTGAGGGAGTTCCAGGATTTTGTCCGTGTGGGGTAGGTACACCCACAGCACTGTTAGGGAGGGAGTTCCAGGAATTTGTCCGTGTGGTGTAGGTACACCCACAGCGCTGTTAGGGAGGGAGTTCCAGGATTTTGTCCGTGTGGTGTAGGTACACCCACAGTGCTGTTAGGGAGGGAGTTCCAGGATTTTGTCCGTGTGGTGTAGGTACACCCACAGTGCTGTTAGGGAGGGACTTCCAGGATTTTGTCCGTGTGGTGTAGGTACACCCACAGCGCTGTTAGGGTGGGAGTTCCAGGATTTTGTCCGTGTGGTGTAGGTACACCCACAGCGCTGTTAGGGAGGGAATTCCAGGATTTTGTCCGTGTGGTGTAGGTACACCCACAGCGCTGTAAGGGAAGGAGTTCCAGGATTTTGTCCGTGTGGTGTAGGTACATCCACAGCGCTGTTAGGGAGGGAGTTCCAGGATTTTGTCCCTGTCGCGTAGGTACACCCACAGCGCTGTTAGGGAGGGAGTTCCAGGATTTTGTCCTGTGTGGTGTAGGTACACCCACAGCGCTGTTAGGGAGGGAGTTCCTGGATTTTGTTCTGAGGTGTAGGTACACCCACAGCGCTGTTAGGGAGGGAGTTCCAGGATTTTGTCCGTGTGTTGTAGGTACACCCACAGCGCTGTTAGGGAAGGAGTTCCAGGATTTTGTCTGTGTGGTGTAGGTACATCCACAGCGCTGTTAGGGAGGGAGTTCCAGGATATTGTCCGTGTGGTGTAGGTACACCCACAGCGCTGTTAGGGAAGGAGTTCCAGGATTTTGTCCGTGTGGTGTAGGTACATCCACAGCGCTGTTAGGGAGGGACTTCCAGGATTTTGTCCGTGTGGTGTAGGTACACCCACAGCGCTGTTTGGGAAGGAATTCCAGGGTTTTGTCCCGTGTGGTGTAGGTACACCCACAGCGCTGTTAGGGAGGGAGTTCCAGGATTTTGTCCGTGTGGTGTAGGTACACCCACAGCGCTGTTAGGGAGGGAGTTCCAGGATTTTGTCCGTGTGGTGTAGGTACACCCATGGCGCTGTTAGTGAGGGAGTTCCAGGATTTTGTCCGTGTGGTGTAGGTACACCCATGGCGCTGTTAGGGAGGGAGTTCCAGGATTTGGTCTGTGTGGTGTAGGTACACACACAGCGCTGTTAGGGAGGGAGTTCCAGGATT
This sequence comes from Isurus oxyrinchus, assembly GCA_026770705.1. NCBI lineage: Eukaryota > Metazoa > Chordata > Chondrichthyes > Lamniformes > Lamnidae > Isurus > Isurus oxyrinchus. The sequence goes on from JANJGN010002884.1 coordinate 16,721, forward strand.
TTGTCCGTGTGGTGTAGGTACACCCACAGCGCTGTTAGGGAGGGTGTTCCAGGATTTTGTCCCTGTGGTGTTGGTACACCCACAGCGCTGTTAGGGAGGGAGTTCCAGGATTTTGTCCGTGTGTTGTAGGTACACCCACAGCACTGTTAGGGAGGGAGTTCCAGGATTTTGTCCCTGTGGTGTAGGTACACCCACAGCGCTGTTAGGGAGGGAGTCCCAGGATTTTGTCCGTGTGGTGTAGGTACACCCACAGCGCTGTTAGGGAGGGAGTTCCAGGATTTTGTCCGTTTGGTGTAGGTACACCCACGGTGCTGTTAGGGAGGGAGTTCCAGGATTTTGTCGCCGTGTGTGGTGTAGGTACACCCACAGTGCTGTTAGGGAGGGAGTTCCTGGATTTTGTTCTGAGGTGTAGGTACACCCACAGCGCTGTTAGGGAGGGAGTTCCAGGATTTTGTCCGTGTGTTGTAGGTACACCCACAGCGCTGTTAGGGAAGGAGTTCCAGGATTTTGTCTGTGTGGTGTAGGTACACCCACAGCGCTGTTAGGGAGGGAGTTCCAGGATTTTGTCCGTGTGGTGTAGGTACACCCACAGCGCTGTTAGGGAAGGAGTTCCAGGATTTTGTCCGTGTGGTGTAGGTACATCCACAGCGCTGTTAGGGAGGGACTTCCAGGATTTTGTCCGTGTGGTGTAGGTACACCCACAGCGCTGTTAGGGAAGGAATTCCAGGGTTTTGTCCCGTGTGGTGTAGGTACACCCACAGCGCTGTTAGGGAGGGAGTTCCAGGATTTTGTCCCATGTGTTGTAGGTACACCCACAGTGCTGTTAGGGAGGGAGTTCCAGGATTTTGTTCTGTGGTGTAGGTACACCCACGGCGCTGTTAGTGAGGGAGTTCCAGGATTTTGTCCGTGTGGTGTAGGTACACCCACAGCACTGTTAGGGAGGGAGTTCCAGGATTTTGTCCGTGTGGTGTAGGTACACCCACAGTGCTGTTAGGGAGGGAGTTCCAGGATTTTGTCCGTGTGGTGTAGGTACACCCACAGTGCTGTTAGGGAGGGAGTTCCAGGATTTTGTCCGTGTGGTGTAGGTACACCCACAGCGCTGTTAGGGAGGGAATTACAGGATTTTGTCCGTGTGGTGTAGGTACACCCACAGCGATGTAAGGGAAGGAGTTCCAGGATTTTGTCCGTGTGGTGTAGGTACATCCACAGCGCTGTTAGGGAGGGAGTTCCAGGATTTTGTTCTGAGGTGTAGGTACACCCACAGCGCTGTTAGGGAGGGAGTTCCAGGATTTTGTCCGTGTGGTGTAGGTACACCCACGGTGCTGTTAGGGAGGGAGTTCCAGGATTTTGTCGCCGTGTGTGGTGTAGGTACACCCACAGCGCTGTTAGGGAGGGAGTTCCAGGATTTTGTTCTGAGGTGTAGGTACATCCACAGCGCTGTTAGGGAGGGAGTTCCAGGATTTTGTCCGTGTGTTGTAGGTACACCCACAGCGCTGTTAGGGAAGGAGTTCCAGGATTTTGTCTGTGTGGTGTAGGTACATCCACAGCGCTGTTAGGGAGGGAGTTCCAGGATTTTGTCCGTGTGGTGTAGGTACACCCACAGCGCTGTTAGGGAAGGAGTTCCAGGATTTTGTCCGTGTGGTGTAGGTACATCCACAGCGCTGTTAGGGAGGGACTTCCAGGATTTTGTCCGTGTGGTGTAGGTACACCCACAGCGCTGTTAGGGAAGGAATTCCAGGGTTTTGTCCCGTGTGGTGTAGGTACACCCACAGCGCTGTTAGGGAGGGAGTTCCAGGATTTTGTCCCCGTGTGGTGTAGGTACACCCACAGTGCTGTTAGGGAGGGAGTTCCAGGATTTTGTCCGTGTGGTGTAGGTACACGCATGGCGCTGTTCGGGAGGGAGTTCCAGGATATTGTCCGTGTGGTGTAGGTACACCCACAGTGCTGTTAGAGAGCAATTTCCAGGATTTTGTCCGTGTGGTGTAGGTACACCCACTGCGTTGTTAGGGAGTGAGTTCCAGGATTTTGTCTGTGTGGTGTAGGTACACCCATGGCGCTGTTAGGGAGGGAGTTCCAGGATTTTGTCCCGTGTGGTGTAGGTACACCCACAGCGCTGTTAGGGAGGGAGTTCCAGGATTTTGTCCCATGTGTTGTAGGTACACCCACAGTGCTGTTAGGGAGGGAGTTCCAGGATTTTGTTCTGTGGTGTAGGTACACCCACGGCGCTGTTAGTGAGGGAGTTCCAGGATTTTGTCCGTGTGGGGTAGGTACACCCACAGCACTGTTAGGGAGGGAGTTCCAGGATTTTGTCCGTGTGGTGTAGGTACACCCACAGCGCTGTTAGGGAGGGAGTTCCAGGATTTTGTCCGTGTGGTGTAGGTACACCCACAGTGCTGTTAGGGAGGGAGTTCCAGGATTTTGTCCGTGTGGTGTAGGTACACCCACAGCGCTGTTAGGGTGGGAGTTCCAGGATTTTGTCCGTGTGGTGTAGGTACACCCACAGCGCTGTTAGGGAGGGAATTCCAGGATTTTGTCCGTGTGGTGTAGGTACACCCACAGCGCTGTAAGGGAAGGAGTTCCAGGATTTTGTCCGTGTGGTGTAGGTACATCCACAGCGCTGTTAGGGAGGGAGTTCCAGGATTTTGTCCGTTTGGTGTAGGTACACCCACAGCACTGTTAGGGAAGGAGTTCCAGGATTTTGTCCGTGTGGTGTAGGTACACTCACGGTGCTGTTAGGGAGGGAGTTCCAGGATTTTGTCGCCGTGTGTGGCGTAGGTACACCCACAGTGCTGTTAGGGAGGGAGTTCCTGGATTTTGTTCTGAGGTGTAGGTACACCCACAGCGCTGTTAGGGAGGGAGTTCCAGGATTTTGTCCGTGTGTTGTAGGTACACCCACAGCGCTGTTAGGGAAGGAGTTCCAGGATTTTGTCTGTGTGGTGTAGGTACATCCACAGCGCTTTTAGGGAGGGAGTTCCAGGATTTTGTCCGTGTGTTGTAGGTACACCCACAGCGCTGTTAGGGAAGGAGTTCCAGGATTTTGTCTGTGTGGTGTAGGTACATCCACAGCGCTGTTAGGGAGGGAGTTCCAGGATATTGTCCGTGTGGTGTAGGTACACCCACAGCGCTGTTAGGGAAGGAGTTCCAGGATTTTGTCCGTGTGGTGTAGGTACATCCACAGCGCTGTTAGGGAGGGACTTCCAGGATTTTGTCCGTGTGGTGTAGGTACACCCACAGCGCTGTTAGGGAAGGAATTCCAGGGTTTTGTCCCGTGTGGTGTAGGTACACCCACAGCGCTGTTAGGGAGGGAGTTCCAGGATTTTGTCCGTGTGGTGTAGGTACACCCACAGCGCTGTTAGGGAGGGAGTTCCAGGATTTTGTCCGTGTGGTGTAGGTACACCCATGGCGCTGTTAGTGAGGGAGTTCCAGGATTTTGTCCGTGTGGTGTAGGTACACCCACAGTGCTGTTAGGGAGGGAGTTCCAGGATTTGGTCTGTGTGGTGTAGGTACACACACAGCGCTGTTAGGGAGGGAGTTCCAGGATTTTGTCCGTGTGGTGTAGGTACACCCACAGCGCTGTTAGGGAGGGTGTTCCAGGATTTTGTCCCTGTGGTGTTGGTACACCCACAGCGCTGTTAGGGAGGGAGTTCCAGGATTTTGTCCGTTTGGTGTAGGTACACCCACGGTGCTGTTAGGGAGGGAGTTCCAGGATTTTGTCGCCGTGTGTGGTGTAGGTACACCCACAGTGCTGTTAGGGAGGGAGTTCCTGGATTTTGTTCTGAGGTGTAGGTACATCCACAGCGCTGTTAGGGAGGGAGTTCCAGGATTTTGTCCGTGTGTTGTAGGTACACCCACAGCGCTGTTAGGGAGGAGTTCCAGGATTTTGTCTGTGTGGTGTAGGTACATCCACAGCGCTGTTAGGGAGGGAGTTCCAGGATTTTGTCCGTGTGGTGTAGGTACACCCACAGCGCTGTTAGGGAAGGAGTTCCAGGATTTTGTCCGTGTGGTGTAGGTACATCCACAGCGCTGTTAGGGAGGGACTTCCAGGATTTTGTCCGTGTGGTGTAGGTACACCCACAGCGCTGTTAGGGAAGGAATTCCAGGGTTTTGTCCCGTGTGGTGTAGGTACACCCACAGCGCTGTTAGGGAGGGAGTTCCAGGATTTTGTCCCCGTGTGGTGTAGGTACACCCACAGTGCTGTTAGGGAGGGAGTTCCAGGATTTTGTCCGTGTGGTGTAGGTACACGCATGGCGCTGTTCGGGAGGGAGTTCCAGGATATTGTCCGTGTGGTGTAGGTACACCCACAGTGCTGTTAGAGAGCAATTTCCAGGATTTTGTCCGTGTGGTGTAGGTACACCCACTGCGTTGTTAGGGAGTGAGTTCCAGGATTTTGTCTGTGTGGTGTAGGTACACCCATGGCGCTGTTAGGGAGGGAGTTCCAGGATTTGTCCCGTGTGGTGTAGGTACACCCACAGCGCTGTTAGGGAGGGAGTTCCAGGATTTTGTCCCATGTGTTGTAGGTACACCCACAGTGCTGTTAGGGAGGGAGTTCCAGGATTTTGTTCTGTGGTGTAGGTACACCCACGGCGCTGTTAGTGAGGGAGTTCCAGGATTTTGTCCGTGTGGGGTAGGTACACCCACAGCACTGTTAGGGAGGGAGTTCCAGGATTTTGTCCGTGTGGTGTAGGTACACCCACAGCGCTGTTAGGGAGGGAGTTCCAGGATTTTGTCCGTGTGGTGTAGGTACACCCACAGTGCTGTTAGGGAGGGACTTCCAGGATTTTGTCCGTGTGGTGTAGGTACACCCACAGCGCTGTTAGGGTGGGAGTTCCAGGATTTTGTCCGTGTGGTGTAGGTACACCCACAGCGCTGTTAGGGAGGGAATTCCAGGATTTTGTCCGTGTGGTGTAGGTACACCCACAGCGCTGTAAGGGAAGGAGTTCCAGGATTTTGTCCGTGTGGTGTAGGTACATCCACAGCGCTGTTAGGGAAGGAGTTCCAGGATTTTGTCCGTGTGGTGTAGGTACACTCACGGTGCTGTTAGGGAGGGAGTTCCAGGATTTTGTCGCCGTGTGTGGCGTAGGTACACCCACAGTGCTGTTAGGGAGGGAGTTCCTGGATTTTGTTCTGAGGTGTAGGTACACCCACAGCGCTGTTAGGGAGGGAGTTCCAGGATTTTGTCCGTGTGTTGTAGGTACACCCACAGCGCTGTTAGGGAAGGAGTTACAGGATTTTGTCTGTGTGGTGTAGGTACATCCACAGCGCTGTTAGGGAGGGAGTTCCAGGATTTTGTCCGTGTGTTGTAGGTACACCCACAGCGCTGTTAGGGAAGGAGTTCCAGGATTTTGTCTGTGTGGTGTAGGTACATCCACAGCGCTGTTAGGGAGGGAGTTCCAGGATATTGTCCGTGTGGTGTAGGTACACCCACAGCGCTGTTAGGGAAGGAGTTCCAGGATTTTGTCCGTGTGGTGTAGGTACATCCACAGCGCTGTTAGGGAGGGACTTCCAGGATTTTGTCCGTGTGGTGTAGGTACACCCACAGCGCTGTTAGGGAAGGAATTCCAGGGTTTTGTCCCGTGTGGTGTAGGTACACCCACAGCGCTGTTAGGGAGGGAGTTCCAGGATTTTGTCCGTGTGGTGTAGGTACACCCACAGCGCTGTTAGGGAGGGAGTTCCAGGATTTTGTCCGTGTGGTGTAGGTACACCCACAGCGCTGTTAGTGAGGGAGTTCCAGGATTTTGTCCGTGTGGTGTAGGTACACCCATGGCGCTGTTAGGGAGGGAGTTCCAGGATTTGGTCTGTGTGGTGTAGGTACACACACAGCGCTGTTAGGGAGGGAGTTCCAGGATTTTGTCCGTGTGGTGTAGGTACACCCACAGCGCTGTTAGGGAGGGTGTTCCAGGATTTTGTCCCTGTGGTGTTGGTACACCCACAGCGCTGTTAGGGAGGGAGTTCCAGGATTTTGTCCGTGTGTTGTAGGTACACCCACAGCGCTGTTAGGGAGGGAGTTCCAGGATTTTGTCCCTGTGGTGTAGGTACACCCACAGCGCTGTTAGGGAGGGAGTCCCAGGATTTTGTCCGTGTGGTGTAGGTACACCCACAGCGCTGTTAGGGAGGGAGTTCCAGGATTTTGTCCGTTTGGTGTAGGTACACCCACGGTGCTGTTAGGGAGGGAGTTCCAGGATTTAGTCGCCGTGTGTGGTGTAGGTACACCCACAGTGCTGTTAGGGAGGGAGTTCCTGGATTTTGTTCTGAGGTGTAGGTACACCCACAGCGCTGTTAGGGAGGGAGTTCCAGGATTTTGTCCGTGTGTTGTAGGTACACCCACAGCGCTGTTAGGGAAGGAGTTCCAGGATTTTGTCCGTGTGGTGTAGGTACATCCACAGCGCTGTTAGGGAGGGACTTCCAGGATTTTGTCCGTGTGGTGTAGGTACACCCACAGCGCTGTTAGGGAAGGAATTCCAGGGTTTTGTCCCGTGTGGTGTAGGTACACCCACGGTGCTGTTAGGGAGGGAGTTCCAGGATTTTGTCGCCGTGTGTGGTGTAGGTACACCCACAGTGCTGTTAGGGAGGGAGTTCCTGGATTTTGTTCTGAGGTGTAGGTACACCCACAGCGCTGTTAGGGAGGGAGTTCCAGGATTTTGTCCGTGTGTTGTAGGTACACCCACAGCGCTGTTAGGGAAGGAGTTCCAGGATTTTGTCCGTGTGGTGTAGGTACATCCACAGCGCTGTTAGGGAGGGACTTCCAGGATTTTGTCCGTGTGGTGTAGGTACACCCACAGCGCTGTTAGGGAAGGAATTCCAGGGTTTTGTCCCGTGTGGTGTAGGTACACCCACAGTGCTGTTAGGGAGGGAGTTCCAGGATTTTGTCCGTGTGGTGTAGGTACACCCACAGCGCTGTTAGGGAGGGAGTTCCAGGATTTTGTCCGTGTGGTGTAGGTACACGCATGGCGCTGTTAGGGAGGGAGTTCCAGGATTTTGTCCGTGTGGTGTAGGTACACCCACAGCGCTGTTAGAGAGCAATTTCCAGGATTTTGTCCGTGTGGTGTAGGTACACCCACTGCGTTGTTAGGGACTGAGTTCCAGGATTTTGTCTGTGTGGTGTAGGTACACCCATGGCGCTGTTAGGGAGGGAGTTCCAGGATTTTGTCCCGTGTGGTGTAGGTACACCCACAGCGCTGTTAGGGAGGGAGTTCCAGGATTTTGTCCCATGTGTTGTAGGTACACCCACAGTGCTGTTAGGGAGGGAGTTCCAGGATTTTGTTCTGTGGTGTAGGTACACCCACGGTGCTGTTAGTGAGGGAGTTCCAGGATTTTGTTCTGTGGTGTAGGTACACCCACGGCGCTGTTAGTGAGGGAGTTCCAGGATTTTGTCCGTGTGGGGTAGGTACACCCACAGCACTGTTAGGGAGGGAGTTCCAGGATTTTGTCCGTGTGGTGTAGGTACACCCACAGCGCTGTTAGGGAGGGAGTTCCAGGATTTTGTCCGTGTGGTGTAGGTACACCCACAGCGCTGTTAGGGTGGGAGTTCCAGGATTTTGTCCGTGTGGTGTAGGTACACCCACAGCGCTGTTAGGGAGGGAATTCCAGGATTTTGTCCGTGTGGTGTAGGTACACCCACAGCGCTGTAAGGGAAGGAGTTCCAGGATTTTGTCCGTGTGGTGTAGGTACACCCACAGCACTGTTAGGGAAGGAGTTCCAGGATTTTGTCCGTGTGGTGTAGGTACACCCACGGTGCTGTTAGGGAGGGAGTTCCAGGATTTTGTCGCCGTGTGTGGTGTAGGTACACCCACAGTGCTGTTAGGGAGGGAGTTCCTGGATTTTGTTCTGAGGTGTAGGTACACCCACAGCGCTGTTAGGGAGGGAGTTCCAGGATTTTGTCCGTGTGGTGTAGGTACACCCATGGCGCTGTTAGGGAGGGAGTTCCAGGATTTGGTCTGTGTGGTGTAGGTACACACACAGCGCTGTTACGGAGGGAGTTCCAGGATTTTGTCCGTGTGGTGTAGGTACACCCACAGCGCTGTTAGGGAGGGTGTTCCAGGATTTTGTCCCTGTGGTGTTGGTACACCCACAGCGATGTTAGGGAGGGAGTTCCAGGATTTTGTCCGTGTGTTGTAGGTACACCCACAGCGCTGTTAGGGAGGGAGTTCCAGGATTTTGTCCCTGTGGTGTAGGTACACCCACAGCGCTGTTAGGGAGGGAGTCCCAGGATTTTGTCCGTGTGGTGTAGGTACACCCACAGCGCTGTTAGGGAGGGAGTTCCAGGATTTTGTCCGTTTGGTGTAGGTACACCCACGGTGCTGTTAGGGAGGGAGTTCCAGGATTTTGTCGCCGTGTGTGGTGTAGGTACACCCACAGTGCTGTTAGGGAGGGAGTTCCTGGATTTTGTTCTGAGGTGTAGGTACACCCACAGCGCTGTTAGGGAAGGAGTTCCAGGATTTTGTCTGTGTGGTGTAGGTACATCCACAGCGCTGTTAGGGAGGGAGTTCCAGGATTTTGTCCGTGTGGTGTACGTACACCCACAGCGCTGTTAGGGAGGGACTTCCAGGATTTTGTCCGTGTGGTGTAGGTACACCCACAGCGCTGTTAGGGAGGGAGTTCCAGGATTTTGTCCGTGTGGTGTACGTACACCCACAGCGCTGTTAGGGAGGGAGTTCCAGGATATTGTCCGTGTGGTGTAGGTACACCCACAGCGCTGTTAGAGAGCAATTTCCAGGATTTTGTCCGTGTGGTGTAGGTACACCCACAGTGCTGTTAGGGAGTGAGTTCCAGGATTTTGTCTGTGTGGTGTAGGTACACCCATGGCGCTGTTAGGGAGTGAGTTCCAGGATTTTGTCTGTGTGGTGTAGGTACACCCATGGCGCTGTTAGGGAGGGAGTTCCAGGATTTTGTCCCGTGTGGTGTAGGTACACCCACAGCGCTGTTAGGGAGGGAGTTCCAGGATTTTGTCCCATGTGTTGTAGGTACACCCACAGCGCTGTTAGGGAGGGAGTTCCAGGATTTTGTCCCATGTGTTGTAGGTACACCCACAGCGCTGTTAGGGAGGGAGTTCCAGGATTTTGTCCCATGTGTTGTAGGTACACCCACAGCGCTGTTAGGGAGGGAGTTCCAGGATTTTGTCCGTGTGGTGTAGGTACACCCACAGCGCTGTTAGGGAGGGAGTTCCAGGATTTTGTCCGTGTGGTGTAGGTACACCCACAGCGCTGTTAGGGAGGGAGTTCCAGGATTTTGTCCGTGTGGTGTAGGTACACCCACAGCGCTGTTAGGGAGGGAGTTCCAGGATTTTGTTCTGTGGTGTAGGTACACCCACGGCGCTGTTAGTGAGGGAGTTCCAGGATTTTGTCCGTGTGGGGTAGGTACACCCACAGCACTGTTAGGGAGGGAGTTCCAGGATTTTGTCCGTGTGGTATAGGTACACCCACAGCGCTGTTAGGGAGGGAGTTCCAGGATTTTGTCCGTGTGGTGTAGGTACACCCACAGTGCTGTTAGGGAGGGAGTTCCAGGATTTTGTCCGTGTGGTGTAGGTACACCCACAGCGCTGTTAGGGTGGGAGTTCCAGGATTTTGTCCCCGTGTGGTGTAGGTACACCCACAGCGCTGTTAGGGAGGGATTTCCAGGATTTTGTCCGTGTGTTGTAGGTACACCCACAGTGCTGTTAGGGAAGGAGTTCCAGGATTTTGTCCGTGTGGTGTAGGTACACCCACAGCGCTGTTAGGGAGGGAATTCCAGGATTTTGTCCGTGTGGTGTAGGTACACCCACAGCGCTGTAAGGGAAGGAGTTCCAGGATTTTGTCCGTGTGGTGTAGGTACATCCACAGCGCTGTTAGGGAGGGAGTTCCAGGATTTTGTCCGTTTGGTGTAGGTACACCCACAGCGCTGTTAGGGAGGGAGTTCCAGGATTTTGTCCGTGTGGTTTAGGTACACCCACAGCGCTGTTAGGGAAGGAGTTCCAGGATTTTGTCCGTGTGGTGTAGGTACACCCACGGTGCTGTTAGGGAGGGAGTTCCAGGATTTTGTCGCCGTGTGTGGTGTAGGTACACCCACAGTGCTGTTAGGGAGGGAGTTCCTGGATTTTGTTCTGAGTTGTAGGTACACCCACAGCGCTGTTAGGGAGGGAGTTCCAGGATTTTGTCCGTGTGTTGTAGGTACACCCACAGCGCTGTTAGGGAAAGAGTTCCAGGATTTTGTCTGTGTGGTGTAGGTACATCCACAGCGCTGTTAGGGAGGGAGTTCCAGGATTTTGTCCGTGTGGTGTAGGTACACCCACAGCGCTGTTAGGGAAGGAGTTCCAGGATTTTGTCCGTGTGGTGTAGGTACATCCACAGCGCTGTTAGGGATGGACTTCCAGGATTTTGTCCGTGTGGTGTAGGTACACCCACAGCGCTGTTAGGGAAGGAATTCCAGGGTTTTGTCCCGTGTGGTGTCGGTACACCCACAGCGCTGTTAGGGAGGGAGTTCCAGGATTTTGTCTGTGTGGTGTAGGTACACCCACAGTGCTGTTAGGGAGGGAGTTCCAGGATTTTGTCCGTGTGGTGTAGGTACACCCACAGCGCTGTTAGAGAGCAATTTCCAGGATTTTGTCCGTGTGGTGTAGGTACACCCACTGCGTTGTTAGGGAGTGAGTTCCAGGATTTTGTCTGTGTGGTGTAGGTACACCCATGGCGCTGTTAGGGAGGGAGTTCCAGGATTTTGTCCCGTGTGGTGTAGGTACACCCACGGCGCTGTTAGGGAGGGAGTTCCAGGATTTTGTCCCATGTGTTGTAGGTACACCCACAGTGCTGTTAGGGACGGAGTTCCAGGATTTTGTCCGTGTGGTGTAGGTACACCCACAGCGCTGTTAGGGAAGGAGTTCCAGGATTTTGTCTGTGTGGTGTAGGTACATCCACAGCGCTGTTAGGGAGGGAGTTCCAGGATTTTGTCCGTGTGGTGTAGGTACACCCACAGCGCTGTAAGGGAAGGAGTTCCAGGATTTTGTCCGTGTGGTGTAGGTACATCCACAGCGCTGTTAGGGAGGGACTTGCAGGATTTTGTCCGTGTGGTGTAGGTACACCCACAGCGCTGTTAGGGAGGGAGTTCCAGGATTTTGACCCAGCGACAGTGAAGGAACGGCCGATATATTCCCAAGTCAGGATGGTGAGGGGCTCGGAGGGGAACTTCCAGGCGGTGGGTGTTCCCCATGTGTCTGCTGCCCTTGTCCTTCTAGATGGTAGAGGTGGTGGGTTTGACATTGAAACTGTTGACGTTCCCAGAGAGATTGTCTACATTGTACAGGGACCTGTCCGCGGGACTGGATGTTGACAAAGCTGATGGGTGGAACCGTTTATAAATAGGAACCATTCTCACCGTCCCCAGCCCCTCAACACCAGCTCCACTCCCGGCTACGCCCAGATACCCCAGTCCACCCTGGGCTGGGCTACAGGGGAGGGTTTTGGGGAAGGAGGAGGCCATTCAGCCCCTCTGGCCTGTTCTGCCAGTCAAGGGGACTGGGCCAATTTTGTGCATCCTAAACACTCAGCTAGTCTCTGTGACTTTTAATACACTTGGGCTGTTTGTGGTGGAGTCTCAGATCCGTGAGTGAGGGAGTGCCGGGATCCCAGAGAGAGAGAGAGAGAGAGTGAGTGAGGGAGAGAGAGATTGAGAGAGATAGACAGACAGAGACAGACAGAGAGAGAGAGAGAGCGAGAGACAGAGTGACAGAGAGAGAGTGAGAGAGAGAGAGAGACAGAGAGAGACAGACAGAGAGAGAGAGAGAGACAGAGAGAGAGAGATACAGAGAGGGAGAGAAAGAGAAAGATAGAGCGAGAGAGAGACAGGGAGAGATGGAGAGATATAGAGAAAGAGAGAGAGAAAAAGAGAGAGAGAGACAGGGAGAGAAAGAGGGAGCAAGGTCAAAGTACAGGAGCTGATGGGCTAAAAGGACTCATTCTGTGCGAAATGTGCAAAACTCACTAATGCCCAGAGTGATACAGAGACAGGAACTGTGCACAGTGACTCCCAGTGTGATACGGAGACAGGAACTGTGCACAGTAACTCCCAGTGTGATACGGAGACCAGAACTGTGCACAGTAACTCCCAGTGTGATACAGAGACAGGAACTGTGCACAGTGACTCCCAGTGTGATATGGAGACCGGAACTGTGCACAATAACTCCCAGTGTGATACAGAGACCGGAACTGTGCACAGTGACTCCCAGTGTGATACGGAGACCGGAACTGTGCACAGTGACTCCCAGTGTGATACGGAGACCGGAACTGTGCACAGTGACTCCCAGTGTGATACAGAGACCGGAACTGTGCACAGTAACTCCCAGTGAGAACAGGGACCGGAACTGTGCACAGTAACTCCCAGTGTGATACGCAGACCGGAACTGTGCACAGTGACTCCCAGTGTGATACAGAGACTGGAACTGTGCACAGTAACTCCCAGTGTGATACTGAGACTGGAACTGTGCACAGTAACTCCCAGTGTGATACGGAGACCAGAACTGTGCACAGTCACTCCCAGTTGATACAGAGACCGGAACTGTGCACGGTAACTCCCAGTGTGATACGGAGACCGGAACTGTGCACAGTAACTCCCAGTGTGATACAGAGACCGGAACTGTGCACAGTGACTCCCAGTGTGATACGGATACAGGAACTGTGCACTGTGACTCCCAGTGTGATACGGAGACCGGAACTGTGCACTGTGACTCCCAGTGTGATACGGAGACCGGAACTGTGCACAGTGACTCCCAGTGTGATACGGAGACCGGAACTGTGCGCAGTAACTCCCAGTGTGATACGGAGACCGGAACTGTGCACAGTGACTCCCAGTGTGATACGGAGACAGGAACTGTGCACTGTGACTCCCAGTGTGATACGGAGACCGGAACTGTGCACTGTGACTCCCAGTGTGATACGGAGACCGGAACTGTGCACTGTGACTCCCAGTGTGATACGGAGACCGGAACTGTGCACAGTGACTCCCAGTGTGATACGGAGACAGGAACTGTGCACAGTGACTCCCAGTATGATGCAGAGACCGGAACTGTGCACAGTGTCTCCCAGTGTGATACATAGACAGGAACTATGCAGAGTAACTCCCAGTGTTATACAGAGACCGGATCTGTGCACAGTAACTCCCAGTGTTATACAGAGACCAGAACTGTGCACAGTAACTCCCAGTGTGATACAGAGACCGGAACTGTGCACAGTGACTCCCAGTGTGATACGGAGACTGGAACTGTGTACAGTAACTCCCAGTGTGATACGGAGACTGGAACTGTGTACAGTAACTCCCAGTGTGATACGGAAACAGGAACAGGACTGTTGTGGGTGCACAACCAGTAGATAGTCCATGTCTTTTGCCCATTTATTTGAGAAGGAGACCATTTAGTCCATCAGCTCCACTAATTTGAATTCTCGCTCTCTTTCACTCTCTCCCTCGCTCTCTCTCTGTGTCTCTCTCTCTCTCTCTCTCTCTCTGTGATCCCCTCACTCCCTCACTCAGGTATCTGATACTCCACCACAAACAGCCCAAGTGTATTAAAAGTGACAGAGACAAGCTGAGTGTTTAGGATGCAGAAATTTGGCCCAGTCCTCTTGACTGGCAGAACAGGCTAGACCGGTTGAATGGCCTCCTCCTGTCCCCAAACCCCTCCCCTGTAGCCAAGCCCTCGGTGGAGTGGGGTATCTGGGCGTAGCCGGGAGTGGAACTGGTGTCGAGGGGCTGGGGACGATGAGAATGGTTCCTATTTATAAACGGTCCCACCCATCAGCTCTGTCAACATCCAGTCCCGCGGACAGATCCCTGTACAATGTGGACAATCTCTCTGGGAACGTCAACAGGGAGAGGCTTCACCTCGATACTGGAATTAGTGTCTCTGTCCTGTCTGCACTCAGAATGGGAACAGCGGAGAGGGTAACCCATACTCGGGGGGGAGGGGGAAGTGTGTGGGAGGGGGGAGGGAGATTGTGGGGGTGGGAGAGTGCGAGTGAGGGGGGAGATGTGGGGGAGGTGGAGAGTGTGGGGGAGGGAGTGTGTTGTGGAGGGGGACAGTGTGGGGAGGGGGGACAGTGTGGGGAGGGGGGACAGTGTGGGGGAGGGGGGTGAGTGTGGGGGAGGTGGAGAGTGTGGGGGAGAGGGAGAGTGTGGGGGAGAGGGACAGTGTGGGGGAGAGGGAGAGTGTGGGGAGGGGGGACAGTGTGGGGAGGGGGGACAGTGTGGGGGAGGGGGGGAGAGTGTGGGGGAGGTGGAGTGTGTGGGGGAGAGGGAGAGTGTGGGGGAGAGGGACAGTGTGGGGGAGGGAGTGTGTTGGGGAGGGGGGACAGTGTGGGGGAGGGGGGACAGTGTGGGGGAGAGGGAGAGTGTGAGGGAGGGGGAGAGTGTTGTGGAGGGGGACAGTGTGGGGGAGGGGGACAGTGTGGGGGAGGGGGAGAGTGTGGGGGAGAGGGAGAGTGTGGGGGAGGGGGGACAGTGTGGGGGAGGGGGGACAGTGTGGGGGAGGGGGACAGTATGGGGGAGGGGGACAGTGTGGGGGAGGGTGTTGTGAGGGTGCCCGTGTTGTAGTGTGAGTGATAGAGTTGATCTGTGGACACTTCTTGGGTGGAAACATTAAGTTTATTTACAATATTCTCAGCAGCAACTACACGTGTGCTTTCAACTCCAACTCTATCTCTGCACTGACTGCGGAGCTAGCCCACGACTCTGTCCTACTGGTTATTGCAGAGCATGTGACCTTCCATTTACAAGGATTATTCTTAAAGGCACATCACACTCAGTAAAACCATAATTACTACCTTCCTCCCCATTTCACTCGGATATACCGATTATATTTACAAGTAGGTGTTTTCCAAGACCATGTCATATTTACAAGTGCGTATTATTCAAGAATCCCAGCGTGATACAGAGACCGCAACTGTGCACAGTGACTCCCAGTGTGATACAGAGACCGGAAATGTGCACAGTAACTCCCAGTGTGATACAGAGACCGGAAATGTGCACAGTAACTCCCAGTGTGATACAGAGACCGGAACTGTGCACAGTAACTCCCAGTGTGATACAGAGACCGGAACTGTGCACAGTAACTCCCAGTGTGATACGGAGACCGGAACTGTGCACAGTAATTCCCAGTGTGATACGGAGACCGGAACTGTGCACAGTAACTCCCAGTGTGATACAGAGACCGGAACTGTGCACAGTAATTCCCAGTGTGATACAGAGACCGGAACTGCGCACAGTGACTCCCAGTGTGATACGGAGACAGGAACTGTGCACAGTGACTCCCAGTGTGATACGGAGACCGGAACTGTGCACAGTGACTCCCAGTGAGATACGGATACAGGAACTGTGCACAGTGACTCCCAGTGTGATATGGAGACCGGAACTGTGCACAGTAACTCCCAGTGTGATACAGAGACTGGAACTGTGCACAGTGACTCCCAGTGTGATACAGAGACCGGAACTGTGCACAGTAACTCCCAGTGTGATACAGAGACCGGAACTGTGCACAGTAATTCCCAGTGTGATACAGAGACCGGAACTGTGCACAGTGACTCCCAGTGTGATACGGAGATCGGAACTGTGCACAGTGACTCCCAGTGTGATACAGAGACAGGAACTGTGCACAGTGACACCCAGTGTGATACAGAGACTGGAACTGTGCACAGTAAATCCCAGTGTGATACGAAGACCGGAACTGTGCACAGTGACTCCCGGTGTGATACAGAGACCGGAACAGTGCACAGTGACTCCCAGTGTGATACAGAGACAGGAACTGTGCACCGTGACTCCCAGTGTGATACAGAGACCGGAACTGTGCACGGTAATTCCCAGTATGATACGGAGACCGGAACTGTGAACAGTGACTCCCAGTGTGATACAGAGAACGGAACTGTGCACAGTGACTCCCAGTGTGATACAGAGACCGGAAATGTGCACAGTGACTCCCAGTGTGATACGGAGACAGGAACTGTGCACAGTGACTCCCAGTGTGATACGGAGACTGGAACTGTGCACAGTAACTCCCAGTGTGATACGGTGATCGGAACTGTGCACAGTAACTCCCAGTGTGATACAGAGACCGGAACTGTGGACAGTAACTGCCAGTGTGATATGGAGACAGGAACTGTGCACAGTAACTCCCAGTGTGATACGGAGACCGGAACTGTGCACAGTGACTCCCAGTGTGACACGGAGACCGGAACTGTGCACAGTAACTGCCAGTGTGAAACGGAGACTGGAACTGTGCACAGTAACTCCCAGTGTGATACAGAGACCGGAACTGTGCACAGTGACTCCCAGTGTGATACAGAGACAGGAACTGTGCACTGTGACTCCCAGTGTGATACGGAGACCGGAACTGTGCACTGTGACTCCCAGTGTGATACGGAGACCGGAACTGTGCACAGTAACTCCCAGTGTGATACGGAGACCGGAACAGTGCACAGTGACTCCCAGTGTGATACGGAGACCGGAACTGTGCACAGTAACTCCCAGTGTGATGCAGAGACCGGAACTGTGCATAGTGTCTCCCAGTGTGATACGGAGACTGGAACTGTGCACAGTAACTCCCAGTGTGATGCAGAGACCGGAACTGTGCACAGTGTCTCCCAGTGTGATACATAGACAGGAACTATGCAGAGTAACTCCCAGTGTTATACAGAGACCGGATCTGTGCACAGTAACTCCCAGTGTTATACAGAGACCGGAACTGTGCACAGTAACTCCCAGTGTGGTACAGAGACCGGAACTGTGCACAGTAACTCCCAGTGTGATACGGAGACTGGAACTGTGTATAGTAACTCCCAGTGTGATACGGAGACAGGAACTGTGTATAGTAACTCCCAGTGTGATACGGAGACAGGAACTGTGCACAGTGACTCCCAGTGTGATACGGAGACCGGAACTGTGCACAGTGACTCCCAGTGTGATACGGAGACTGGAACTGTGCACAGTAACTCCCAGTGTGATACGGAGACTGGAACTGTGTACAGTAACTCCCAGTGTGATACGGAAACAGGAACAGGACTGTTGTGGGTGCACAACCAGTAGATTGTCCATGTCTTTTGCCCATTTATTTGAGAAGGAGACCATTTAGTCCATCAGCTCCACTAATTTGAATTCTCGCTCTCTTTCACTCTCTCCCTCGCTCTCTCTCTGTGTCTCCCTCTCCCTCTCTCTCTCTGTGATCCCCTCACTCCCTCACTCACGGATCTGAGACTCCACCACAAACAGCCCAAGTGTATTAAAAGTGACAGAGACAAGCTGAGTGTTTAGGATGCAGAAATTTGGCCCAGTCCTCTTGACTGGTAGAACAGGCTAGACCGGTTGAATGGCCTCCTCCTGTCCCCAAACCCCTCCCCTGTAGCCCAGCCCAGGGTGGACTGGGGTATCTGGGCGTAGCCGGGAGTGGAGCTGGTGTCGAGGGGCTGGGGACGGTGAGAATGGTTCCTATTTATAAACGGTCCCACCCATCAGCTCTGTCAACATCCAGTCCCGCGGACAGGTCCCTGTACAATGTGGACAATCTCTCTGGGAACGTCAACAGGGAGAGGCTTCACCTCCGATATTGGAATTAGTGTCTCTGTCCTGTCTGCACTCAGAATGGGAACAGCGGAGAGGGTAACCCATACTCGGGGGGGAGGGGGAGAGTGTGGGGGAGGGGGATGGGGGAGGGAGGGGGGAGATGTGGGGGAGGTGGAGAGTCTGGGGGAGGGGGGAAAGTGTGAGGTTGGGGGGAGTGTGGGGGAGGGAGAGTGTTGGGGAGGGAGAGTGTGGGGGAGGGGGAGAGTGTGGGGGAGGGGGAGTGTTGGGGAGTGGGGAGAGTGTGGGGGAGGGAGGGAGAGTGTGGGGAAGGGGGAGAGTGTGGGGAGGAGGGTGGAGAGTGTGGGGGAGGGGGGAGAGTGTTAGGGAGCGGGGACAGTGTGGGGGAGGGAGAGTGTGGGGGAGGGAGAGTGTGGGGGAGGGAGAGTGTGGGGGAGGGAGTGTGTGGGGGAGGGGGGACAGTGTGGGGGAGGGAGAGTGTGGGGGAGGGGGAGAGAGTGGGGGAGAGGGAGAGTGTGGGGGAGGGACAGTGTGGGGGAGGTGGGAGAGTGTGTGGGAGGGAGAGTGTGGGGGAGGGAGAGTGTGGGGGAGGGAGACTGTGGAGGAGGGGGAGAGTGTGGGGCAGGAGGGAGAGTGTGGGGGCAGGGAGAGTGTGGGGGAGGGAGTGTGTGGGGGAGGGAGAGAGTGGGGGAGAGGGAGAGTGTGGGGGAGGGAGAGTGTGGGGGAGGGAGAGTGTGGGGGAGGGGGAGAGAGTGTGAGGGAGGGAGAGTGTGGGGGAGGGGGAGCGAGTTGGGGAGAGGGAGAGTGTGGGGGAGGGAGAGAGTGGGGGGGGGAGAGAGTGGGGGAGAGGGAGAGTGTGGGGGAGGGAGAGAGTGGGGTAGGGGGAGAGTGTGGGGGAGGGAGAGCGTGGAGGAGGGGGGAGAGTGTTGGGCAGGAGGGAGAGAGTGGGGGAGAGGGAGAGTGTGGGGGAGGGAGAGTGTGGGGGAGGAGGACAGTGTGGGGGAGGGAGTGTGTTGGGGAGGGGGGACAGAGTGGGGTAGGGGGACAGTGTGGGGGAGGTGGGACAGTGTGGGGGAGGGGGGACAGTGTGGGGTTGGGGGAGATTGTGGGGGTGGGGGAGAGTGTGGGGGAGGGGGATAGTGTGGGGGAGGTGGGACAGTGTGGGGGAGGGAGTGTGTTGGGGAGGGGGGACAGAGTGGGGGAGGGGGACAGTGTGGGGGAGGTGGGACAGTGTGGGGGAGGGGGACAGTGCGGGGGAGGGGGGACAGTGTGGGGGTGGGGGAGAGTGTCGGGGAGGGGGATAGTGTGGGGGAGGGAGACTGTGGGGGAGGGAGAGTGTGGGGGAGGGGAACAGTGTGGGGGAGGGAGAGTGTGGGGGAGGGAGAGTGTGGGGGAGGGAGAGTGTGGGGGAGGGAGAGTGTGGGGGAGGGGAACAGTGTGGGGGAGGGAGACTGTGGGGGAGGGAGAGTGTGGGGGAGGGGGGAGAGTGTGGGGGAGGGAGAGTGTGGGGGAGGGAGAGTGTGGGGGAGGGGAACAGTGTGGGGGAGGGAGAGTGTGGGGGAGGGAGAGTGTGGGGGAGGGGGGAGAGTGTGGGGGAGGGAGAGTGTGGGGGAAGGAGTGTGGGGGAGGGAGTGTGTTGTGGAGGGGGACAGTGTGGGGAGGGGGGACAGTGTGGGGAGGGGGGACAGTGTGGGGGAGGGACAGTGTGGGGGAGGGGGAGAGTGTGGGGGAGGGGGACAGTGTGGGGGAGGGGGGACAGTGTGGGGGAGGGGGGACAGTGTGGGGGCGGGTGTTGTGAGGGTGCCCGTGTTGTAGTGTGAGTGATAGAGTTGATCTGTGGACACTTCTTGGGTGGAAACATTAAGTTTATTTACTATATTATCAGCAGCAACTACACGTGTGCTTTCAACTCCAACTCTATCTCTGCACTGACTGCGGAGCTAGCCCACGACTCTGTCCTATTGGTTATTGCAGAGCATGTGACCTTCCATTTACAAGGATTATTCTTAAAGGCACATCACACTAAGTAAAACCATAATTACTACATTCCTCCCCATTTCACTCGGATATACCGATTATATTTACAAGTAGGTGTTTTCCAAGACCATGTCATATTTACAAGTGCGTATTATTCAAGAATCCCAGCGTGATACAGAGACCGCAACTGTGCACAGTGACTCCCAGTGTGATACGGAGACCGGAACTGAGCACAGTGACTCCCAGTGTGATACGGAGACAGGAACTGTGCACAGTAACTCCCAGTGTGATACAGAGACCGGAACTGTGCACAGTAACTCCCAGTGTGATACGGATACAGGAACTGTGCACAGTAACTCCCAGTGTGATACAGGGACTGAAACTGTGCACAGTGACTCCCAGTGTGATACGGAGACCGGAACTGTGCACAGTGACTCCCAGTGTGATACAGAGACCGGAACTGTGCACAGTAACTCCCAGTGTGATACGGAGACCGCAACTGTGCACAGTAACTCCCAGTGTGATACGGAGACCGGAACTGTGCACAGTAACTCCCAGTGTGATACGGAGACCGGAACTGTGCACAGTAACTCCCAGTGTGATACGGAGTCCGGAACTGTGCACAGTAACTCCCAGTGTGATACGGAGACAGGAACTGTGCACAGTAACTCCCAGTGTGATACGGAGACCGGAACTGTGCACAGTAACTCTCAGCGCGATACAGACACCGGAACTGTGCACAGTGACTCCCAGTGTGATATGGAGACCGGAACAGTGCACAGTGAGTCCCAGTGTGATACGGAGAGAGGAACTATGCACAGTAAATCCCAGTGTGATACGGAGACCGGAACTGTGCACAGTAACTCCCAGTGTGATACAGAGACAGGAGCTGTGCACAGTAACTCCCAGTGTGATACAGAGACCGGAACTGTGCGCAGTGAGTCCCAGTGTGATACAGAGACCGGAACTGTGTACAGTGACTCCCAGTGTGATACTGAGACAGGAAATGTGTACAGTAACTCCCAGTGTGATACGGAGACCGGAACTGTGCGCAGTGAGTCAAAGTGTGATACAGAGACCGGAATTGTGCACATTAACTCCCAGTGTGTTACTGAGACCGGAACTGTGCACAGTGACTCCCAGTGTGATACGGAGACCGGAACTGTGCACAGTAACTCCCAGTGTGATACAGAGACCGGAACTGTGCGCAGTGACTCCCAGTGTGATACAGAGACCGGAACTGTGCATAGTCACTCCCAGTGTGATACGGAGACCGGAACTGTGTACAGTGACTCCCAGTGTGATACGGAGACAGGAACTGTGCACAGTAACTCACAGTGTGATATGGAGATCGGAACTGTGCACAGTAACTCCCAGTGTGATATAGAGACCGGAACTGTGCACAGTGACTCCCAGTGTGATACAGAGACCGGAACTGTGCACAGTGACTCCCAGCGTGATACAGAGACCGGAACTGTGCACAGTAACTCCCAGTGTGATACGGAGATTGGAACTGTGCACAGTGACTCCCAGTGTGATACGGAGACCGGAACTGTGCACAGTAACTCCCAGTGTGATACAGAGACAGGAACTGTGCACAGTGACTCCCAGTGTGATACGGAAACAGGAACTGTGCACAGTGACTCCCAGTGTGATACGGAGACCGGAACTGTGCACGGTAACTCCCAGTGTGATACGGAGACCGGAACTGTGCGCAGTAACTCCCAGTGTGATACGGAGACCGGAACTGTGCACAGTAACTCCCAGTGTGATACAGAGACCGGAACTGTGCACAGTGACTCCCAGTGTGATATGGAGACAGGAACTGTGCACTGTGACTCCCAGTGTGATATGGAGACCGGAACTGTGCACTGTGACTCCCAGTGTGATACGGAGACCGGAACTGTGCACAGTAACTCCCAGTGTGATACGGAGACCGGAACAGTGCACAGTGACTCCCAGTGTGATACGGAGACCGGAACTGTGCACAGTAACTCCCAGTGTGATACAGGGACTGAAACTGTGCACAGTGACTCCCAGTGTGATACGGAGACCGCAACTGTGCACAGTAACTCCCAGTGTGATACGGAGACCGGAACTGTGCACAGTAACTCCCAGTGTGATACGGAGACCGGAACTGTGCACAGTAACTTCCAGTGTGATACGGAATCCGGAACTGTGCACAGTGACTCCCAGTGTGATACGGAGACAGGAACTGTGCACAGTAACTCCCAGTGTGATACGGAGACCGGAACTGTGCACAGTAACTCCCAGCGTGATACAGACACCGGAACTGTGCACAGTGACTCCCAGTGTGATACGGAGACCGGAACTGTGCACAGTGAGTTCTAGTGTGATACGGAGACAGGAACTATGCACAGTAAATCCCAGTGTGATACGGAGACCGGAACTGTGCACAGTAACTCCCAGTGTGATACAGAGACAGGAACTGTGCACAGTAACTCCCAGTGTGATACAGAGACCGGAACTGTGCGCAGTGAGTCCCAGTGTGATACAGAGACCGGAACTGTGTACAGTGACTCCCAGTGTGATACTGAGACAGGAACTGTGTACAGTAACTCCCAGTGTGATACGGAGACCGGAACTGTGCGCAGTGAGTCAAAGTGTGATACAGAGACCGGAATTGTGCACATTAACTCCCAGTGTGTTACTGAGACCGGAACTGTGCACAGTGACTCCCAGTGTGATACGGAGACCGGAACTGTGCACAGTAACTCCCAGTGTGATACAGAGACCGGAACTGTGCACAGTGACTCCCAGTGTGATACAGAGACCGGAACTGTGCATAGTCACTCCCAGTGTGATACGAGATTGGAACTGTGTACAGTGACTCGCAGTGTGATACGGAGACAGGAACTGCGCACAGTAACTCACAGTGTGATACGGAGATCGGAACTGTGCACAGTAACTCCCAGTGTGATATAGAGACCGGAACTGTGCACAGTGACTCCCAGTGTGATACAGAGACCGGAACTGTGCACAGTGACTCCCAGTGTGATACAGAGACCGGAACTGTGCACAGTAACTCCCAGTGTGATACGGAGATTGGAACTCTGCACAGTGACTCCCAGTGTGATACGGAGACCGGAACTGTGCACAGTAACTCCCAGTGTGATACAGAGACAGGAACTGTGCACAGTGATTCCCAGTGTGATACGGAGACCGGAACTGTGCACTGTGACTCCCAGTGTGATACGGAGACCGGAACTGTGCACATTAACTCCCAGTGTGATACGGAGACCGGAACAGTGCACAATAACTCCCAGTGTGATACGGATACAGGAACTGTGCACAGTGACTCCCAGTGTGGTACGGAGACAGGAACTGTGCACAGTAACTTCCAGTGTGATACGGAGACAGGAACTGTGCACAGTGACTTCCAGTGTGATACGGAGACCGGAACAGTGCACAGTAACTCCCAGTGTGATACGGAAACAGGAACAGGACTGTTGTGGGTGCACAACCAGTAGATAGTCCATGTCTTTTGCCCATTTATTTGAGAAGGAGACCATTTAGTCCATCAGCTCCACTAATTTGAATTCTCGCTCTCTTTCACTCTCTCCCTCGCTCTCTCTCTGTGTCTCTCTCTCTCTCTCTCTCTCTCTGTGATCCCCTCACTCCCTCACTCAGGGATCTGAGACTCCACCACAAACAGCCCAAGTGTATTAAAAGTGACAGAGACAAGCTGAGTGTTTAGGATGCAGAAATTTGGCCCAGTCCTCTTGACTGGCAGAACAGGCTAGACTGGTTGAATGGCCTCCTCCTGTCCCCAAACCCCTCCCCTGTAGCCAAGCCCAGGGTGGACTGGGGTATCTGGGCGTAGCCGGGAGTGGAACTGGTGTCGAGGGGCTGGGGACGGTGAGAATGGTTCCTATTTATAAACGGTCCCACCCATCAGCTCTGTCAACATCCAGTCCCGCGGACAGATCCCTGTACAATGTGGACAATCTCTCTGGGAACGTCAACAGGGAGAGGGCTTCACCTCCGATACTGGAATTAGTGTCTCTGTCCTGTCTGCACTCAGAATGGGAACAGCGAGAGGGTAACCCATACTCGGGGGGGGAGGGGAGAGTGTGGGGAAGGGAGAGTGCGGGGGAGGGAGAGGTGGTAGGGGGAGATTGTGGGGGAGGTGGAGAGTGGGGAGGGAGAGTGTGGGGGAGGGAGAGTTTGGGGGAGGGGGAGAATGTGGGGGAGTGGGAGAATTTGGGGGATGGGGGAGGGAGAGTGTGGGGGAGGGAGAGTTTGGGGGATGGGGGAGGCGGAGAGGGTGGGGGAGAGGGAGAGTGGGGGGAGGGGGACAGTGTGGGGGAGGGAGAGTTATGGGGAGTGGCAGAGTGTGGGGCAGGGGGGGAGGGTGAGTGTAGCGGAGGTGGAGAGTGTGAGGGAGGAGGGAGACTGTGTGGGTAGCGGAGAGAATGTGGAGGTGGGGGGGAGAGTGTGGGGGAGGGGGAGAGTGTGGGGGAGGAGGGAGACTTTGGGGGTAGTGGAGAGAATGTGGGGGTGGGGGGAGAGTGTGGGGGAGGGGAGTGAATGTGGGTGAGGGGGAGAGTGTTGTGGAACGTAGAGAGTGTTGAGGAGGCAGAGTGTGGGGGAGGGGGGGAGAGTGTGGGGGAGGGGGAGTGTGGGGGAGGGAGAGTGTGGGGGAGGGGGGAGAGTGTGGGGGAGGGAGAGTGTGGGGGAGGGAGAGTGTGGGGAGGGACATTGTGGGGGAGGGTGGAGAGTGTGGGGGAGGGACATTGTGGGGGAGGGTGGAGAGTGTGGGGGTGGGAGAGTGTGGTGGAGGGGGGGAGTGTGTGGGGGAGGGGGGATTGTGTGGGGGAGTGGGGAGACTGTGGGAGAGGGGGTCAGTGTGGGGGAGGGAGCGTGTGGGAGGGAGGGAGAGTGTGGGGGGAGGGGGAGAGTGTGGGAGGGAGGGAGAGTGTGGGGGAGGGGGAGAGTGTGGGGGAGGGGGAGACTGTGGGAGAGGGGGTCAGTGTGGGGGAGGGAGAGTGTGGGGGAGGGGGAGAGTGTCGGGGTGGGGGAGAGTGTGGGGGAGGGAGAGTGTGGGGGAGGGAGAGTGTGGGGAGGGGGAGAGTGTGGGGGGAGGGGAGAGTGTGGGGGGGAGGGAGAGTGTGGGGGAGGGAGAGTGTGGGGGAGGGAGAGTGTTGAGGAGGGAGAGTGTGGGGGAGGGGGAGAGTGTGGGGGAGGGGGACAGTGTGGGGGAGGGGGACAGTGTGGGGGAGAGGGACAGTGTGGGGGAGAGGGAGAGTGTGGGGGAGGGGGGAGAGTGTGGGGGAGGGGGAGCGTGTGGGGGAGAGGGAGAGTGTGGGGGAGAGGGAGAGTGTGTGGGACAGGGAGAGTGTGGGGGAGAGGGACAGTGTGGGGGAGGGGGACAGTGTGGGGGAGAGGGAGAGTGTGGGGGAGGGGGGGAGAGTGTGGGGGAGAGGGAGAGTGTGGGGGAGGGGGACAGTGTGGGGGAGAGGGGAGAGTGTGGGGGAGAGGGACAGTGTGGGGGAGAGGGACAGTGTGGGGGAGAGGGAGAGTGTGGGGGGAGGGGGGACAGTGTGGGGGAGGGGGGACAGTGTGCGGGAGGGGGGACAGTGTGGGGGAGGGGGGGACAGTGTTGGGGAGGGGGGACAGTGTGCGGGAGGGGGACAGTGTGGGGGAGAGGGACAGTGTGGGGGAGAGGGAGAGTGTGGGGTAGGGGGACAGTGTGGGGGAGGGGGGACTGTGTGGGGGAGGGGGACAGTGTGCGGGAGGGGGACAGTGTGGGGGAGGGGGGACAGTGTGGGGGAGAGGGAGAGTGTTGTGGAGGGGGACAGTGTGGGGAGGGGGGGACAGTGTGGGGAGGGGGGACAGTGTGGGGGAGGGACAGTGTGGGGAGAGGGAGAGTGTGGGGGAGGGGGACAGTGTGGGGGAGGGGGGACAGTGTGGGGGAGGGGGGACAGTGTGGGGGAGGGTGTTGTGAGGGTGCCCGTGTTGTAGTGTGAGTGATAGAGTTGATCTGTGGACACTTCTTGGGTGGAAACATTAAGTTTATTTACAATATTCTCAGCAGCAACTACACGTGTGCTTTCAACTCCAACTCTATCTCTGCACTGACTGCGGAGCTAGGCCACACCTCTCTCCTATTGGTTACTGCAGAGCATGTGACCTTCCTTTTACAAGGATTATTCTTAAAGGCACATCACACTAAGTAAAACCATAATTACTACATTCCTCCCCCGTTCACTCGGATATACAGATTATATTTACAAGTGCGTATTATTCAAGAATCCCAGTGAGTTAGAGAGACTGGAACTGTGCACAGTGACTCCCAGTGTGATACAGAGACCGGAACTGTGCACAGTGACTCCCAGTGTGATACGGAGACAGGAACTGTGCACAGTAACTCCCAGTGTGATACAGAGACCGGAGCTGTGCACAGTAACTCCCAGTGTGATACAGAGACCGGAACTGTGCACAGTGACTCCCAGTGTGATACGGAGACCGGAACTGTGCACAGTGACTCCCAGTGTGATACGGAGACCGGAACTGTGCACAGTGACTCCCAGTGAGATACGGATACAGGAACTGTGCACAGTAACTCCCAGTGTGATACAGAGACCGGAACTGTGCATAGTAACTCCCAGTGTGATACGGAGACAGGAACTGTGCTCAGTAACTCCCAGTGTGATACAGAGACCGGAACTGTGCATAGTAACTCCCAGTGTGATACGGAGACAGGAACTGTGCACAGTAACTCCCAGTGTGATACAGAGACCGGAACTGTGCACAGTAACTCCCAGTGTGATAAAGTGTCCAGAACTGTGCACAGTAACTCCCAGTGTGATACGGAGACCGGAACTGTGCACAGTGACTCCCAGTGTGATACAGAGACTGGAACTGAGCACAATAACTCACAGTGAGATACGGAGACAGGAACTGTGTACAGTAACTCCCAGTGTGATACAGGGACCGGAACTGTGCGCAGTGACTCCCAGTGTGATACAGAGACCGGAACTGTGCACGGTAACTCCCAGTGTGATACGGAGACCGGAACTGTGCACAGTGACTCCCAGTGTGATAAAGTGTCCAGAACTGTGCACAGTGACTCCCAGTGTGATACAGAGACTGGAACTGTGCACAGTGACGCCCAGTGTGATACAGAGACCGGAACTGTGCACAGTGACTCCCAGTGTGATATAGAGACCGGAACTGTGCACAGTGACTCTCAGTGTGATACAGAGACCGGAACTGTGCACGGTAACTCCCAGTGTGATACAGAGACCGGAACAGTGCACAGTGACTCCCAGGTGTGATACAGGGACCAGATCTGTGCACAGTGACTCCCAGTGTGATACAGAGACCGGAACTGTGCACGGTAACTCCCAGTGTGATATGGAGACCGGAACTGTGCACAGTGACTCCCAGTGTGATACGGAGACAGGAACTGTGCACAGTGACTCCCAGTGTGATACAGAGACAGGAACTGTGCACAGTGACTCCCAGTGTGATACAGAGACAGGAACTGTGGCACTGTAACTCCCAGTGTGATACGGAGACCGGAACTGTGCACGGTTACTCCCAGTGTGATACGGAGACCGGAACTGTGCACAGTAACTCCCAGTGTGATACGGAGACCGGAACTGTGCACAGTGACTCCCAGTGTGATACGGAGACCGGAACTGTGCACAGTAACTCCAAGTGTGATACAGAGACTGGAACTGTGCACAGTAACTCCCAGTGTGATACAGAGACCGGAACTGTGCACAGTAACTCCAAGTGTGATACAGAGACCGGAACTGTGCACAGTGACTCCCAGTGTGATACGGGGCCTGCAACTGTGCACAGTGACTCCCAGTGTGATACGGAGACAGGAACTGTGCACAGTAACTCCCAGTGTGATACAGAGACCGGAACTGTGCACAGTGACTCCCAGTGTGATACGGAGACCGGAACTGTGCACAGTGACTCCCAGTGTGATACGGAGACCGGAACTGTGCACAGTGACTCCCAGTGAGATACGGATACAGGAACTGTGCACAGTAACTCCCAGTGTGATACAGAGACCGGAACTGTGCATAGTAACTCCCAGTGTGATACGGAGACAGGAACTGTGCTCAGTAACTCCCAGTGTGATACAGAGACCGGAACTGTGCATAGTAACTCCAGTGTGATACGGAGACAGGAACTGTGCACAGTAACTCCCAGTGTGATACAGAGACCGGAACTGTGCACAGTAACTCCCAGTGTGATAAAGTGTCCAGAACTGTGCACAGTAACTCCCAGTGTGATACGGAGACCGGAACTGTGCACAGTGACTCCAGTGTGATACAGAGACTGGAACTGAGCACAATAACTCACAGTGAGATACGGAGACAGGAACTGTGTACAGTAACTCCCAGTGTGATACAGGGACCGGAACTGTGCGCAGTGACTCCCAGTGTGATACAGAGACCGGAACTGTGCACGGTAACTCCCAGTGTGATACGGAGACCGGAACTGTGCACAGTGACTCCCAGTGTGATAAAGTGTCCAGAACTGTGCACAGTGACTCCCAGTGTGATACAGAGACTGGAACTGTGCACAGTGACGCCCAGTGTGATACAGAGACCGGAACTGTGCACAGTGACTCCCAGTGTGATATAGAGACCGGAACTGTGCACAGTGACTCTCAGTGTGATGCAGAGACCGGAACTGTGCACGGTAACTCCCAGTGTGATACAGAGACCGAACAGTGCACAGTGACTCCCAGTGTGATACAGGGACCAGATCTGTGCACAGTGACTCCCAGTGTGATACAGAGACCGGAACTGTGCACGGATAACTCCCAGTGTGATATGGAGACCGGAACTGTGCACAGTGACTCCCAGTGTGATACGGAGACAGGAACTGTGCACAGTGACTCCCAGTGTGATACAGAGACAGGAACTGTGCACAGTGACTCCCAGTGTGATACAGAGACAGGAACTGTGCACTGTAACTCCCAGTGTGATACGGAGACCGGAACTGTGCACGGTTACTCCCAGTGTGATACGGAGACCGGAACTGTGCACAGTAACTCCCAGTGTGATACGGAGACCGGAACTGTGCACAGTGACTCCCAGTGTGATACGGAGACCGGAACTGTGCACAGTAACTCCAAGTGTGATACAGAGACTGGAACTGTGCACAGTAACTCCCAGTGTGATACAGAGACCGGAACTGTGCACAGTAACTCCAAGTGTGATACAGAGACCGGAACTGTGCATAGTAACTCCCAGTGTGATACGGAGACCGGAACTGTGCACAGTGACTCCCAGTGTGTTACAGAGACCGGAACTGTGCACAGTGACTCCCAGTGTGATACGGAGACAGGAACTGTGCACAGTAACTCCCAGTGTGATACAGAGACCGAGCTGTGCACAGTAACTCCCAGTGTGATACAGAGACCGGAACTGTGCACAGTGACTCCCAGTGTGATACGGAGACCGGAACTGTGCACAGTGACTCCCAGTGTGATACGGAGACCGGAACTGTGCACAGTGACTCCCAGTGAGATACGGATACAGGAACTGTGCACAGTAACTCCCAGTGTGATACAGAGACCGGAACTGTGCATAGTAACTCCCAGTGTGATACGGAGACAGGAACTGTGCTCAGTAACTCCCAGTGTGATACAGAGACCGGAACTGTGCATAGTAACTCCCAGTGTGATACGGAGACAGGAACTGTGCACAGTAACTCCCAGTGTGATACAGGAGACCGGAACTGTGCACAGTAACTCCCAGTGTGATAAAGTGTCCAGAACTGTGCACAGTAACTCCAGTGTGATACGGAGACCGGAACTGTGCACAGTGACTCCCAGTGTGATACAGAGACTGGAACTGAGCACAATAACTCACAGTGAGATACGGAGACAGGAACTGTGTACAGTAACTCCCAGTGTGATACAGGGACCGGAACTGTGCGCAGTGACTCCCAGTGTGATACAGAGACCGGAACTGTGCACGGTAACTCCCAGTGTGATACGGAGACCGGAACTGTGCACAGTGACTCCCAGTGTGATAAAGTGTCCAGAACTGTGCACAGTGACTCCAGTGTGATACAGAGACTGGAACTGTGCACAGTGACGCCCAGTGTGATACAGAGACCGGAACTGTGCACAGTGACTCCCAGTGTGATATAGAGACCGGAACTGTGCACAGTGACTCTCAGTGTGATACAGAGACCGGAACTGTGCACGGTAACTCCCAGTGTGATACAGAGACCGGAACAGTGGCACAGTGACTCCCAGTGTGATACAGGGACCAGATCTGTGCACAGTGACTCCCAGTGTGATACAGAGACCGGAACTGTGCACGGTAACTCCCAGTGTGATATGGAGACCGGAACTGGGCACAGTGACTCCCAGTGTGATACGGAGACAGGAACTGTGCACAGTGACTCCCAGTGTGATACAGAGACAGGAACTGTGCACAGTGACTCCCAGTGTGATACAGAGACAGGAACTGTGGCACTGTAACTCCCAGTGTGATACGGAGACCGGAACTGTGCACGGTTACTCCCAGTGTGATACGGAGACCGGAACTGTGCACAGTAACTCCCAGTGTGATACGGAGACCGGAACTGTGCACAGTGACTCCCAGTGTGATACGGAGACCGGAACTGTGCACAGTAACTCCAAGTGTGATACAGAGACTGGAACTGTGCACAGTAACTCCCAGTGTGATACAGAGACCGGAACTGTGCACAGTAACTCCAAGTGTGATACAGAGACCGGAACTGTGCACAGATGACTCCCAGTGTGATACGGGGCCTGCAACTGTGCACAGTGACTCCCAGTGTGATACGGAGACAGGAACTGTGCACAGTAACTCCCAGTGTGATACAGAGACCGGAACTGTGCACAGTGACTCCCAGTGTGATACGGAGACCGGAACTGTGCACAGTGACTCCCAGTGTGATACGGAGACCGGAACTGTGCACAGTGACTCCCAGTGAGATACGGATACAGGAACTGTGCACAGTAACTCCCAGTGTGATACAGAGACCGAACTGTGCATAGTAACTCCCAGTGTGATACGGAGACAGGAACTGTGCTCAGTAACTCCAGTGTGATACAGAGACCGGAACTGTGCATAGTAACACCCAGTGTGATACAGAGACCGGAACTGTGCACAGTAACTCCCAGTGTGATAAAGTGTCCAGAACTGTGCACAGTAACTCCCAGTGTGATACGGAGACCGGAACTGTGCACAGTGACTCCCAGTGTGATACAGAGACTGGAACTGAGCACAATAACTCACAGTGAGATACGGAGACAGGAACTGTGTACAGTAACTCCCAGTGTGATACAGGGACCGGAACTGTGCGCAGTGACTCCCAGTGTGATACAGAGACCGGAACTGTGCACGGTAACTCCCAGTGTGATACGGAGACCGGAACTGTGCACAGTGACTCCCAGTGTGATAAAGTGTCCAGAACTGTGCACAGTGACTCCCAGTGTGATACAGAGACTGGAACTGTGCACAGTGACGCCAGTGTGATACAGAGACCGGAACTGTGCACAGTGACTCCCAGTGTGATATAGAGACCGGAACTGTGCACAGTGGACTCTCAGTGTGATGCAGAGACCGGAACTGTGCACGGTAACTCCCAGTGTGATACAGAGACCGGAACAGTGCACAGTGACTCCCAGTGTGATACAGGGACCAGATCTGTGCACAGTGACTCCCAGTGTGATACAGAGACCGGAACTGTGCACGGTAACTCCCAGTGTGATATGGAGACCGGAACTGTGCACAGTGACTCCCAGTGTGATACGGAGACAGGAACTGTGCACAGTGACTCCCAGTGTGATACAGAGACAGGAACTGTGCACAGTGACTCCCAGTGTGATACAGAGACAGGAACTGTGCACTGTAACTCCCAGTGTGATACGGAGACCGGAACTGTGCACGGTTACTCCCAGTGTGATACGGAGACCGGAACTGTGCACAGTAACTCCCAGTGTGATACGGAGACCGGAACTGTGCACAGTGACTCCCAGTGTGATACGGAGACCGGGAACTGTGCACAGTAACTCCAATGTGTGATACAGAGACTGGAACTGTGCACAGTAACTCCCAGTGTGATACAGAGACCGGAACTGTGCACAGTAACTCCAAGTGTGATACAGAGACCGGAACTGTGCATAGTAACTCCCAGTGTGATACGGAGACCGGAACTGTGCACAGTGACTCCCAGTGTGATACGGAGACAGGAACTGTGTACAGTAACTCCCAGTGTGATACGGAGACAGGAACTGTGCACAGTAACTCCAGTGTGATACGGAGACCGCAACTGTGCACAGTAACTCCCAGTGTGATACGGAGACAGGAACTGTGCACAGTAACTCTCAGTGTGATACAGAGACAGGAACTGTGCACAGTGACTCCCAGTGTGATACAGAGACAGGAACTGTGCACTGTAACTCCCAGTGTGATACGGAGACCGGAACTGTGCACGGTAACTCCCAGTGTGATATGGAGACCGGAACTGTGCACAGTGACTCCCAGTGTGATACGGAGACAGGAACTGTGCACAGTGACTCCCAGTGTGATACAGAGACAGGAACTGTGCACAGTGACTCCCAGTGTGATACAGAGACAGGAACTGTGCACTGTAACTCCCAGTGTGATACGGAGACCGGAACTGTGCACGGTTACTCCCAGTGTGATACGGAGACCGGAACTGTGCACAGTAACTCCCAGTGTGATACAGAGACCGGAACTGTGCACAGTGACTCCCAGTGTGATACGGAGACCGGAACTGTGCACAGTAACTCCAAGTGTGATACAGAGACTGGAACTGTGCACAGTAACTCCCAGTGTGATACAGAGACCGGAACTGTGCACAGTAACTCCAAGGTGTTGATACAGAGACCGGAACTGTGCATAGTAACTCCCAGTGTGATACGGAGACCGGAACTGTGCACAGTGACTCCCAGTGTGATACGGAGACAGGAACTGTGTACAGTAACTCCCAGTGTGATACGGAGACAGGAACTGTGCACAGTAACTCCCAGTGTGATACGGAGACCGCAACTGTGCACAGTAACTCCCAGTGTGATACGGAGACAGGAACTGTGCACAGTAACTCTCAGTGTGATACGGAGACAGGAACTGTGTACAGTAACTCCCAGTGTGATACGGAAACAGGAACAGGACTGCTGTGGGTCCACAACCAGTAGATAGTCCATGTCTTTTGCCCATTTATTTGAGAAGGAGACCATTTAGTCCATCAGCTCCACTAATTTGAATTCTCGCTCTCTTTCACTCTCTCCCTCGCTCTCTCTCTGTGTCTCCCTCTCTCTCTCTCTCTCTCTCTCTCTTTGATCTCCTCACTCCCTCACTCACGGATCTGAGACTCCACCACAAACAGCCCAAGTGTATTAAAAGTGACAGAGACAAGCTGAGTGTTTAGGATGCCCAAATTTGGCCCAGTCCTCTTGACTGGCAGAACAGCTAGACCGGTTGAATGGCCTCCTCCTGTCCCCAAACCCCTCCCCTGTAGCCCAAGCCCTCGGTGAGTGGGGTATCTGGGGCGTAGCCGGGAGTGGAGCTGGTGTCGAGGGGCTGGGGACGGTGAGAATGGTTCCTATTTATAAACGGTCCCACCCATCAGCTCTGTCAACATCCAATCCGCGGACAGGTCCCTGTACAATGTGGACATTCTCTCTGGGAACGTCAACAGGGAGAGGCTTCACCTCGATACTGGAATTAGTGTCTCTGTCCTGTCTGCACTCAGAATGGGAATAGCGGAGAGGTAACCCATACTCGGGGGGGAGGGGGAGAGTGTGGGGGAGGGAGAGTGTGGGGAAGGGAGAGGAGTGCGGGGGAGGGGGAGTGTGGGGGAGGGAGAGTGTGGGGGAGGGAGAGTGTGGGGGAGGGGGGACAGTGTGGGGGAGGGAGAGTGTGCGGGTGGGACAGTGTGGGGGATGTGGGAGAGTGTGGGGGAGGGAGTGTGTGGGGGAGGGAGAGTGTGGGTGAGGGAGAGTGTGGGGGAGGGAGAGCGTGAGGGGAGGGAGAGTGTGGGGGTTGAGGAGAGTGTGGGGGAGGGAGAGTGTGGGGGAGGGAGAGTGTGGGGGAGGGAGAGTGTGGGGGGAGAGGGAGAGTGTGGGGGAGGGAGAGAGAGTGGGGAAGGGGGGGAGAGTGTGGGGGAGGGAGAGAGTGGGGAAGGGGGAGAGTGTGGGTGAGGGAGAGTTTGGGGGAGGGGGGAGAGTGTGGGGAAGTGGGAGAGTGTGGGGCAGGGGAAGGGAGAGTGTAGGGGAGGGGGGAGAGTGTGGGGAGGGGGAGAGTGTGGGGGAGGGGGAGAGTGTTGTGGAAGGTAGAGCATGTGGGGAGGGGAGAGTGTGGGGGAGGGGTACATTGTGGGGGAGGGAGAGTGTTGGGGAGGGGGGTACAGTGTAGGGGAGGAGAGTGTGGGGGGGAGGGAGAGTGTGGGGGGGAGGGAGAGTGTGGGGTAGGGGGGACAGTGTGGGGGAGGGAAAGTGTGGGGGAGGGACAGTGTGGGGGAGGGAGAGTGTGGGGGATGGAGAGTGTGGGGGAGGGTGGAGTGTGTGGTGGAGGGGGGGGGAGTGTTAGGGAGCGGGGACAGTGTGGGGGAGGGGAGAGTGTGGGGGAGGGAAAGTGTTGGGGGAGGGGGGTAGAGTGTCGGGGAGGGAGATTGTGTGGGAGGGAGAGTGTGGAGGAGGGAGAGTGTGGGGGAGGGGGAGGGGTAGAGTGTGGGGGAGGGGGAGAGTGGGGAGGGAGATTGTGGGGGAGGGAGAGTTTGGGGTAGGGTGAGAGTGTGGGGGAGGGGTGAGGGAGAGTGTGGGGGAGGGAGAGTTTGGGCGAGGGGGGGAGAGTGTGGGGGAGAGGGAGAGTGGGGGGGAGGGGGACAGTGTGGGGGAGGGAGAGTTTGGGGGAGTGGCAGAGTGTGGGGGAGGGTGAGTGTAGGGGAGGGGGAGAGTGTGGGGAGGAGGGAGACTGTGGGGGGAGCGCGGAGAGTGTGGGGGAGGGAGTGAATGTGGGGGAGGGGGAGAGTGTTGTGGAAGGTAGAGCGTGTGGGGGAGGGAGAGTGTGGGGGAGGGGGACAGTGTGGGGGAGGGAGAGTGTGGGGGAGGGTGGGAGGGAGAGTGTGGGGGAGGGAGAGTGTGGGGTAGGGGGGAGAGTGTGGGGGAGGGGGGAGTGTGTGGGGGAGGGAGAGTGTGGGGGATGGGGGGAGTGTGTGGGGGAGGGGAGGAGTGTGTGGGGGAGGGGGGAGAGTGTTGGGGGAGGGGGGACAGTGTGGGGGAGGGAGAGTGTGGGGGAGGGGGGAGTGTGGCGGAGGGAGAGTGTGGGGGAGGGGGGTGTGTGTGGGGGAGGGAGGAGTGTGTGGGGGAGGGGGGAGAGTGTTGGGGAGGGGGGACAGTGTGGGGGAGGGAGAGTGTGGGGGAGAGGGAGAGTGTGGGGGGGAGGGAGAGTGTGGGGGAGGGGGGAGAGAGTGGGGGGATGGGGAGAGTTGTGGGGGAAGGGGAGAGTGTGGGGGGGAGGGAGAGTGTGGAGGAGGGGGAGAGTGTGGGGTAGGAGGGAGAGTGTGGGGGAGGGAGAGTGTGGGGGAGGGGGAGAGTGTGGGGGAGGGGGGAGGGAGAGTGTGGGGGAGGGAGAGTGGGGGGAGGGGGGAGTGTGTGGGGGAGGGAGGAGTGTGGGAAGGGTGGGGGAGGGAGAGTGTGGGGGAGGGAGAGTGTGGGGGAGGGGTGTGTGTGTGGGGGAGGGAGGAGTGTGTGGTGGGAGGGGGGAGAGTGTTGGGGGGGGAGGGGGGAGAGTGTGGGGGAGGGAGAGTGTGGGGGAGGGAGAGTGTGGGGGAGGGAGAGTGTGGGGGAGGGGGAGTGTGGGGGAGGGGAGTGTGGGGGGAGGGAGAGTGTGGGGGAGGGAGAGTGTGGGGGAGGGAGAGTGTTGGGGGAGGGAGAGTGTGGGGGAGGGGGAGAGTGTTGGGGAAGGGGAGAGTGTGGTGGGGAGGGAGAGTGTGGAGGAGGGGGAGAGTGTGGGGTAGGAGGGAGAGTGTGGGGGAGGGAGAGTGTGGGGGAGGGGGAGAGTGTGGGGGAGGGGGAGCGTGTGGGGGAGAGGAGAGTGTGGGGGAGAGGGAGAGTGTGGGGAGAGGGAGAGTGTGGGGGAGGGGAGAGTGTGGGGGAGGGGGAGAGAGAGTGTGGGGGAGATGGGAGAGAGTGGGGGAGGGGGAGAGAGTGTGGGGGAGGGGGAGCGTATGTGGGGGAGAGGGGAGAGTGTGGGGGAGGGGGGAGAGTGTGGGGGAGAGGGACAGTGTGGGGGAGAGGGAGAGTGTGGGGAGGGGGACAGTGTGGGAGAGGGAGAGTTGTGGGGTGAGGGGGAGAGTGTGGGGGAGGGGGAGTGAGTGGGGGAGGGGGGACAGTGTTGGGGAGGGGGGACAGTGTGGGGGAGGGACAGTGTGGGGAGAGGGAGAGTGTGGGGGAGGGGGACAGTGAGGGGGAGGGGGGACAGTGTGGGGGAGGGGGGACAGTGTGGGGGAGGGTGTTGTGAGGGTGCCCGTTTTGTTTGTAGTGTGGAGTGATAGAGTTGATCTGTGGACACTTCTTGGGTGGAAACATTAAGTTTATTTACAATATTATCAGCAGCAACTACACGTGTGCTTTCAACTCCAACTCTATCTCTGCACTGACTGCGGAGCTGGCCCACGCCTCCTCTATTGGTTACAGCAGAGCATGTGACCTTCCATTTACAAGGATTATTCTTAAAGGCACATCACACTAAGTAAAACCATAATTACTACAATCCTGCCCCTTTCACTCGGATTTACCGATTATATTTACAAGTAGGTGTTTTCCAAGACCATGTCATATTTACGCTGGGTAAGGAATTTACGTGTCCAGCCTTTCCGGTGGTTTCCTGGTCCGTGTGGAACGTCTCAGCTCCACAACCTCGATTCCTTGTCGGGAACCTCCTTTCCTGGAGTTGCCCGAACATCAGGTGCTTCAATGGGAACTCACAGCTCTGTATCCTCAACTCTTACAGGAACATCCGACCTGTCTGTCTTATGAGACCGGAGCTTGTAGAAGCTGACTCTGGCCTGAGCTAATGCCAGGAGGAATTTATATATCAACCATCATAACCCATATTGTTAAGTGGGAGAGTGTGGGGGAGGGGGGGAACGGGGAGAGTGTGGGGGTGGGGGTAGAGTGGGGGGGAGTGGGAGAGTGAGGGTGAGGGAGAATGTTAAGTGGTATGTTTGACGTGCAGCTCTAACATCAGGAATCAGACCACCAGTTCTCAAGAGTTCTTACATTCAACTAAATGCAAGCTGCTATTAATTTACAACACATTCAGCACATTCACATGGCTACAAATTACTACGAACATAGCTTTTAACAAACTCCCAAACTAATCTCCATTAAGACAACAGCAACTCAGAGACTTAACCAAACACCAGGCAAAGCCTTTTCACCTCATCGGTTCACAATGAGGTTCTTTTCACTTTAGTTCCTGTGAAGCCGGTTGGAGGTTTACAGCTGCCTTTGAATCTCACATTGCCTCTGCTCTGGAGACACACACACAACTGCTGTAGTGATGCCCAGCACAGCCATGGAATGTAAATTCTCATTGTATCACCAGTAACAATAAAGCCCCTTTCAGAGTACCAATTTTATTGCTAATGTAAACATGTTGCTTGGTCTCTGCTAGCTAGGTCCTAGATTTCACCCCACTCCTTGAATGCTCTAGGCAAAATATGCACTCTACCCCTCTATAACATCTCAAAACTAGTACACCCCACAGCACCCAGACTAGCAGTCTTTAACCCACTTAACACACACCCACAGGCTAAACTTCTATTTCAAAGAAAAATACCACCTCCATGTGGTTAGAGAGAGGTCCAGTCACCGTGCTTATTTCACCCGGTAACCACTTTGGCCCTTCTCCGAAGTCCTTCCTGTTTACCGGCTCCCCCACGCTCAATTTCCACTCCCGTCTATGCCGGTCGTGCCCGGTTTCCCAGCTTCCCTGACTCCTTCCCACCTTCCCCTCTGAACCCGGCATTATTAAGCTCAACCTCGTCCTGGGTGGGACACCCGCTGTCGTGTGTGAGGGGGTGGTCCTGGTACTGAGAGGGACGGTGTGCTAGCTCGGTTACCCAGGAATCTCCAGTTAGCTCTCTCCCGCCTGCCTGGGATGTTTGTTCTGCCCTTTGGGCCGGTCCTTTTGAGGGAGGGTGGAGTACGGTGCAGGTTTAACATGAGGGATACCCATCAGGCTGACAAACCGGTTGAAACTCAGCTCTCGTAAATGCCGGTGAGCGGAAACGACTGCTTCTGGTCGTCTGCTAATGGGAAAACTGGGCCCTGGTTTCTCAATGGTTATTTCAAGTCTCCTGTTGTGGCGCAGCTTCGTTCCATCAGATGCGGGCTCCTGTGACCACCCAGGTAGCTCGGCGTCCTGGTGCCTGGGACAGGAATGTGCCCCGACTTGCCCAGTCTCGGATCAGCTCAGCAGATACGCGCGAGGAATCTAAGAAAATTAACAGTGAACGCCGTCCGGAGGAACTGGGAGGTGCTCACCATTTCCCTGTAGAGGTAAAGGGTCGTCGGCGTTTGCGCTTAGATCTCCGGGCCTGCGTACTGCCAGGATTTAAAGCCATCGTTGTATTCTTGTCCAGGCTCCGGGTGGTGTAGCCTTGACCTCGCTCAACAATCCTAGCGACGGTTTGTGGTCCGAAAGGATGGCCAAATGGCGGCCGTGCCCATCCTGGTGGAATTTCTTGACCCCAGAGAGGGGTGGAGGGACCTTTCTCGATCAGCGAGCGTCCCTTTCCCGCTGCGGTGAGCGTTCCCGCTGCCATAGCCTATAGGCCGCTCCGTGTTGTCGTCCATGCGATGAGGGAGGACGCTCCCAGTCCGGGAGGAGGCGCCTCACGTGTCAGCACCAACTCTTCCCTCTGGTCATCATGCACTAATGGATCGGACCGTGTGCAGCAATAGTTTCACCGTTATGAACGTTTCTCCTCTGGGGGTGTCTCCCCAAGGCCGACGCAGGTTCTATTTGAGTAGAGAATGTGTGGGGGAGGGGAGGACAAATTCGGGAAGAATCACCCATGATAGTTGTTCATTCCTAGGACCGATTGGAGCTCGGAGGTGTGCATTGGCTCACATTGTCCCTCCTGCCATTTTGACCCGAGGGCCTGTGATTTTTGGGAAGGGGCGTCACCTGGCCCAGCTTAGCTACTTTATCACCCGTCACTGTGTCGCCCCCCCACCAGCTCGGACGCTTTGGTCCAGGTTGAGGATGCGGGGTACTAGGGGGGGCTGCCCATTCTGAGAGCTGGGCAGGTTGTGTAACGCCCCGGTCTCTCCCGCCTGTTCACCTCGACGCCCACTTTCTCTGGCAGGGTCCTGCGGGCACCGGTCTCGCCTCGTGAAGCGAGGGGGAGGGGCTTCTGAATGACCCATGAACCTTGGCCCTGCGGCCCCTGGATTATCCCCAGTTACGTCCTGAAAGACGGTGCCGTACTTTCTAAGTAGCTCTGGTCGACCGCCTTCTCCCAACTGGAGAATATCAGCCCGTTGGAAGTCACTCTCCCTGAACCAATGTCAGCTCAGGATGTTAGGCCCTCCACCTGCTATCACCATCATGGGTAGCTGGGTCAATTGGCTTCCATGATGGACAGTTACGCTGCTTATGCCTTTGACGTGAACGTCTTCACCCGTATATGTATTTAGCTTGGTGGCTGCTTCTTTGAACCTTAACTGATGTTCACCATTATTCAGATATCGGAAGGCATGGTCCCCGATTTCTGTAGAGGAAGCTCCCGTGTCCACTTCCATTCTAACAGGTCTGCCATTTACCTTCACCGTGACAAATACTGGTTCCGTCTTCCCAACTCTCAGATTGAACGATGAGTAAAGGCTGAATGTGTTGATTGAGACTCTTCTACATTGTAGACTTTCATCGGGCATCTTCTACTGTTCACAACCCTGCTGGAATCTCTCCTTGCGCTGCCCTCACCGTATCCCCATTTCCCTGACAATAGTAGCGTTCGATTTATTTTAAACTGTCGGTCGCGAAGAGACTGCTCGTTTCCATCTCTACTAAAATTATTCTTCAGTTCCGCTGCTCAGTCATCTCTCTTTATTATCCAGCGGAGTGGGGGGCTGTTTCCCGTTTCTCAGCAGAGTCTCACTTTTTTGCCGCCTCTTTCGGTAAGGTTCCCCCACACCGGCTCCCGGTGTGGAACACGGCACTGTTTTACACAGCCTGTCTGGGTTTGAACCTCTCACTCCGCTCCCCGTGACCAGCGCTTTCTCTAGCACCTACCCGAAATCCAGATTCACCCCGGGCAATAATCACTTCTGGGTCATGTCCTCGTTCACACCGCACACTAAACCGTCTCGGAGCGTGTCGTCCGGAGTCTTACCGAGCTCACCGTGTCCCGTTACCTGCTTCAGATTTTCCACGTAGCTAGCAAATGTCTCACCCGGGGCTCTATTTCGTGGATTAAACCTGAACCTCTGCATCGTGACTGTAGGGCTTGGGTTGATAATGATCCTTCACGAGGTCCACAAATTCATCGA